>ML798393.1:276697-304994 GCA_009831015.1 Picea engelmannii | reverse complement strand
GAAAAGATACACACTAGCCAAAATCCTGCAGACATGTTAACAAAGGGAGTAACCAGGGAGAAACTGAGTTCTTGCTCAGTTTCAGTTGGTCTTCAAGAATGAAGATGAAAATGAGAAATTTTCCAGGTCCAAGAAGGTTCAGAATCCAGCATATACAGCAGCGGTGGATTTGTTGAGATCAGTCTCCAAGTGGGAGATTGTTGGTTGTGGAGCCTGATTATCTTCCTGATTCAGAGGTCCTTGCTTTCAGCCATGTTTATACCCCATGAAGTATTTACACCCCAGAAGTATGTACACTCTTCCACGCGGGAGAGTGCAAAGGGGGGGTACCCCCTCTACGGGGTCTGTGGGGCCTATCCCCCTAGCTAGGGACTCTGGGGGCAAGCAGGGGTTCGAGGGCGAAGCCCCCGAAGCAAAAATTACCTAGTAAAAGTATATTGTAATTTCATTGTAAATATGGACCGTTCATTATAAGGTCACAGATATAACGGTAGAGATTATGTTAGGGTTTTTTTCCCTAGAAGGAAACCCTATTTTATGAGGGAAATGTATCATGGCTATGGATGGCGGTGAATATTGTATTCTGAGAGAGGAGACTGTGAGAGAAAGAAGAGAAAGTTACAGCGGGTTTTGCTGTAGGTTGTATCCCTTCATTTGTTGGATAATAATAAAGGAAGGACCTGGCAATTTCTCTGGTGGATGTAGCCCACACTGGGTGAACCATGTAAATCTGTGTCTATCTTGTATTGTGTGTCTTCTGTGTTTTGTTTCTGCATTTTTTTTATTTTATTGCTCCGCGGTCCTGTTTTTCTAACAAAATGATCATTTGCTCAACTTGGCATATATTTTATGCTCTATTAGCACTTGCAGTACCATCCTCAGATGTTGTTCATGCTCTTCCTCTGACTTGGAATACACCAAAATGTCATCCAGGAAGACTATGACAAACTTGTCTAGATAGTCCCTAAATACACCATTCATCAGGCACATAAAAACAACAGGTGTGTTCAACAGTCCAAACGGCACCACTGTGAACTCGTAATGCCCATACCTTGTTCTAAAGGCTTTATTGTTGATGTCTTCATCCTTTTTCCTTACCTAGTGATATCCAAACCTGAGGTCTATCTTCGAAAATATATTCACATCCTTCAACTAATCGAAGAGGTCATCAATCCTCGACAGAGGATATTTGTTCTTTACAGTTACTTTGTTCAATTGTCTAAAATTGATACACAATCTCCACATCCCATCTTTCTTCTTCACGAACAGGATTGAGGCACCCCAAGGTGACACACTTGGGCGTACATACCCCTTCTTTAGAACATCTTCAAGCTGTAATTGCAGTTCTTTCATCTCTGGTGTACTCATTCTGTAAGGAGTTTTTTACTCTAGAGCTACTCTAGACATCAGGTTTACAGAGAAGTCAATATCTCTCTTCGGGGGTAGTTCGGGTACCTCCTCAAATACATATTCAAACTCCTTTAGTACTGCATGATCTCTAATCTTTGAGACCTCATCCTTAGATGCTTCCTCCACATGGGCTGCAAATAATTGACAGCCTTTCCTATAGCACTTCTTCAGCTGTTGTTGGCCCTTGACCAAGTTGTGGGAGATACTTGGGACTTTGACGCCCTATCAAAGGAAGTGCGCAAGATGAAGCAGAGATCACAGGATCTCAGCCCACTTTGGGTCCTTTTTAGTTTTTTAGGGATAATGTAATGGGATTGGGATGTCGGCCCGTGGGTTTACCCTTGCTTAGGCCCACTTTTGTAAATGTATAAGTAAAATCCTAGGCTATACAAGAAGAGGCTAAAAAGCGAAGTTAGTAGTGTCTTGGTTCTAAGAGTCAATATATGTGATAAACTTACAGAGCTGAGCGCAAGTATTGTAAGTGTTGAGTGCACAGATTGTAAGGAGGCTCTGTGCTAGATCTAATCGGGGAAGGAGGATCTGGCGAGGTGCGCACAGATCTCTTGTCCTATGTGGAGTAGGATTTTGATAAGATTTGTTCTGTAACCTGATTGACTAAAGCTAATACAGAAGAAGAGTTGGTGGACGTAGCCTTAGGGTGGGGGTGAACCACGTAAATACTGTGTGTTGTGCTTTGTGCTTATTCTTAGATGTTTTGTATTGCTAAGTGCTTAGATTATATTAGATATATCTATTCTTTCTTTGTGCTTCTAAGATGTGAATGAATGTTAGATCTGATATATATGAATATACTTAGTGTTGATCTACTAGATTTGATCTATTTTACTCTTGCTAAGTGCTGAAATCTTAGATCTAAGTGAATGTTGCGATGTTCTATACCTTTTGTGAAGTATAATAAGGAATGTATATTGATGAATGACCTATGCTAAGTGCTTTCTAAGTGTTGAAATCATAGAGCTATGTCCCAACTAAGGTTGCAAACACCTGAGTCTTGCAACCACCCCTACCTCTACCTCGGGTGAGACTTCATCTTCTTCGCAGGTGTTGTCGAAAGGGCTGGTAGTCAGGGTTTTGTTGGTGTGTTGTTGTAAGCATTGAACCCTAGGTCTTCCCTTGTGCCAACAAATGGTTCCGTTGCCAGGACTAGAACTGTGATTGCTAGGAAGTTAGAAAGAAAATCTTTGTGCAAATATTTGATCTAGAAACCATGAAAGCTCTGTGCATAGATCTGTTGCCCTAGTGCGCAGATTTTCATTTGACCTGTTGACACTTAGAACTGAAATGGGTTGCAGCAAATCAATCCCGAGGCAACCTCGAACCACTTTGGATTGGAAGCCTTCCCTCCCCCAACCCGAGAGGTATCTCTCGAAAAATGTCACAAAATAAATTGAAGTAAGCGTGAAAATGGTGGGCAGATTTATGGGTAAATGATGGTCTTGGATTTTTTGAGTTTGGGGTTTAAACCAGGGAAAAGTTCCATTGGGCATGGAGTCAAATGAAAACCGAAGAAAGGAGACAATAGCAGAGATTAAATAACTTGAGGAAAGTGAGGCAAAGTAAGTCTATCTTTCAGCGCTTTGATAAATCATGATGCGGTAGAGGAAAGAAAAAGGAAAGGCCGACGTAGCAAAGGATACATGCAGAATTATGAAAATGCAGATTGGTCTTACACAGCTGATAGCTGGTGCAGAGGAAAGGCAATAAACAATTACAGAAAACCCAAATCCTTTCGTTATAGTAGTGGTCGTACTAAAGTATAACGAAGCACATCAGTTAGAAGAAAACAAAATGTAATGCAATCGTGATGGATTAAAGAAGACATAAAGATATGGTAAAGACAATATCAACTGTGAGTAAGGAACATACATAATGAAATCCAAACAAATTTAACACAGCTGAAGGAGAAGAAAACATGCTGAAAGAAATCAATCGTGATGAATCTCACAGTCACAAGAAAAAATCGTCTTTATTACTCCATTAATGGCTTACAAAATAACTCAGATTACAATGCAACCCTCTTGACAGAGGTTTCCCCCCAGTGTTGCGCTCATGCGCACCCCCCACTTGTTACATACATCAGTCCTTTCTTTAAAAAGAAAAAATAAAACCCTTGGCATTCCAGGAATCTGAAACGATTTGTCTTCTGGACCCGCGACTGCCATATGTTCTATCGTATGCTCTGCAGGCTACTCGAAAAGGTACTAATCTCTTTGACAATTGGACAGACTGATCCCTGCAGTTGTAACGTACTTCTCCATGGTTTCCCGTCAATTCCATAATCATTATTCAATACAAAAAATCACAGTCTTGATGATCTGTGCTCATTATTCAGGATTTATATGAAACAATTGTTTCATTGAGGTGAATTCAAGAAACAAATTTTGAAGGGTCTCATCGTTTCGTTGTCTTCGCGATCCAAGAGATGACAGTGATAGACGTAGCTCGGTTCAGCACTGGCATTGAAAGGATAAGGCCGTGGAAAATCCAAGAGAGATAAGTGAAGAAGAATGGTGTTCATAAATCCAGGTCGTATCTTGAACTCCGCGCTCTCCCCGCCATGAATACAAAGATCCGGTCGAAAATCCATGATCAGCCTCAGGATTATCAAAACTAGTTTGAAATGAACAACGTACAACGTAAATGAGATCATGAAACATTCTAGTAGAACGAGGATATCTCCAACTAAGAAGAGCTTGAATTTTTTCACCCATAGAGAACTGATCTTCCCCGAAGGCTATGACGGATGGCCTTGTCTCGAAAGAACCCCCCGCCATGAATGTAAAAAACAAATGCAGAACCACGAACTGCCCCACAAAAGCACCCTCACATTTTTTCAACTTCTTGTCCGTGGCGTGCAAGAAGAGGGCAGGAGACCCGGGATTACAGTCGTGGGCATTTGGATAAACATTCCCAGTACATATGGAAAACAACCGATGGTTATTGTTTCGAATCGGCCGAGGTAGGAGTCTGCCAGAAAGGCTTCGGGCAGCGTTGAAAGGCCCATTGTTCCAGACAAGGCATTCAGCATGCTCGTAGCTGCGGCTTTCTTCATGTTGTATTTCGTAATCAGATATATCACCATGTTTGCTTGCACCTCCACCACTGCGAGCTTCTCGTAGGTATCTGTACCTATTATGAAAGGCATCGTTTTCAACCCTTCGGCTGTTATGGGTTGTTCACCATCTTCCTCGTCATCCTACACGATCGGAAATTTCTCCAGCAGTCACTATTTGATCATCCGTGTGACTCTCTCTGTCGTAGCCGAAGCAATCAATGGCTACGTGATTTCCTGCACTCGTCGATGGTCTCCCACAACAGATTTCCTTGGATTTTCTCTTTGGTTTCTTCAGTTTAGAGGTTGTTAATTCATCGTCAAGATGTTGCTGCTCCGCGATAATTATCAACTCCTTGCTATTGGATATTTCATACCCGGAGTAGCCTAATAATTCCTGGCTATCGCAAGTCTGATCCGAATCCCTCTTTGGTATCTTCACAATCTTTTCTGTCTCTTTTTCTTTACCCCATACCACTGTATATAGACCTCCAACAATCAAAATCAAACCCATAACACTCCCCAAATAAAACTTCTCGTCAAAGATTATGAAGCCCATGACTGCCACAACGATGAGAAGTAATGGACTAAACACTGTCACAAATAGAGGCCCTTTTCGGCGAATACACCATGTCATTATACAGAACGCTATTCCAGATGCCACAACTCCCGAATAGACTACAGTTAGAAGCTTGATATCCCACCCTATAACCCACACAGAAGGACGAACTTGTTCAGAAATTAGGGTTAGAACAGCCGATTGTATTGTGGCCAAAAAACACATTAGAGTTGTGCTAGAATACTTAGCCGGATATCTTTTACTCAGTGTAGCCTGTATAATAAACCAAGAAGACCAACTAATGAAACTGGCTACAACTAACAGGGACCCCTTATTCAAATTCTCAAAATTGGATCGATTACTAATGGCGGTGCCTTCGCCTTCTCTTAGATGTAAAGGTGATGACCATAGGTTTATTGCTTTTCCTTTGTATAATGTAATGAGCGTAGCTCCAGCCATGCAAATTAAGGTTCCCAGTATCTTTGCCTGACCAGCTAGGCTTCTTATCCCAACTCTTTCCAATCCGAAAGGAATAGCCATGAGAAAAGTAACAGCAGGTAACATGTTGCCCAGTGCACTTGCATATGTGACTGATGTATAACCCAGACCTGCGTAGTAGAAGTTCTGGTTCAATGTGGACCCAAACAAAGCGCTGAGAAAATTCTCACAGAATACTCGAAACGTGAGAACTGGCCTGGTCTTCCTTTCCAAAACATATGCAAAAGGCACTAATACTAATGTGGAGATGGCATATCTGTATACTACCAACACAAAGTGAGACATTCCTTGTGTTGTCTGCGTAGCTCGTCGTCAGCCTTGAGGATCCCGTCACCTAGGAAATCACGCACCACATCTCCATGGAAACGTTTGAACTCATGCCCGAACTCCTTGCTTGAATGGTAACGTCCTAATCATTATACCAATGGTAACGCCACCTGCCATAATCTTCGTTTCCCGGAGTCGGTTCCTGAGCGGCTTCTGACAATGCAGCCTTCCTTCTCGCCAGGCGAGTTGCTGTCGATTTTGGTGAAACTGCCCCGTAATACTCGTAAGCATTGATTAGTATATTCATTGTTGTTCCTACAACCTGTGATGCAAGAGAAACATCTTCTTCATGCATACCCATCATTCTATAAACAAAAACACGCATTCGCCCCTCTTGGAGTAATTGATTCTTCATAATTTCTTTTCGGTCGCCTGTATTCTGCTTGTTTCGAGGCTTCAGAAGAAGAAGTTTGAAGTGCATTTCTCCTGCTGCTTCTCGGGGTCAATGCCGAGCCTCTTTTGGCTTTTTCATCCTTCTGGACTGCACTCATCGACGCTTGAGACGACACTTCTTTGCATTTTTCTCGGCAAATGGGACAAATCAGGTTGTCGTGCTTGACGTTTGAAGAAATACATAGAAAATGGAATGCGTGAGAACATTCCGCAGTGAATATTGTGTGGCCTTGTCCAGGCTTCATCGTCTGCAAACACTTTTCACAGGTACTTTTGGGAAGCCTAATACCGGTCCTCAACTGCCCTAATCTGGATCGGGGAGACGACGGAACCGAACCTTCTGTCAAGGGAACATTTTCAATATTCTGCACCTTCGGGCTCCCATTAGTCCTGCATTGCAACCGCGGGCTGCACTGAGACTGAGAACACATCCTAGGATTGTTAATGGCAATCTTTTCCAATTGCTGTAATCTCTGACTTGGAACACTTTCTGGAAAAATCCTGGGACTCGAACCATTATCCACCTGCGACGTCATGGGGCTTACGGAATCCATAGAGTCCAAGGCTCGAGGACTCAATGTACAAACACTTAACCCCAATGCATTCTGAGCCCTTCTCCATTTCCTATTTCATGCATTCAGCCTCACGATAATGAGCTTTATAACTGTTGTACAAAGGTGGGTGCCAAGCAGCAACAAGCCAAGGAGTCATGCTCTTGTCGACCTCTGCTAAATCATGCTCCACAAGTGATAACACAGAGTTGCTTTTTATTCGGGTGAAAAATTGCAATATCGTTCACACACCAATATGGACATCAATCTCTAGATGTTTCCTCAACTCGCCAACACTAGTATATGAATATAAGTGGACAATATGCTTGGAAAACGCAACTCTAAGCAATGTCCCATCTGGGCTCCAAATACATTGATTTACAGAGAGACCTAGATATTTGACAAACGTTGCCTGCAGTGGCATTTAGCCCGCTGAGATATCTCATACACTAAAGGCTCTGACAGCCAATCTTTCCCGTGAACCTACATCCCAAATTCCAATATCACCAACATTCATTCCAACTAGCAGTATTGTTGGCTGCAGTGGGTGAAAATCCATGCTCATAACATTTGAACCCTGGTTAAAGGTTCTTGAAGTGATCTTAGGAATTTCTTGCAGGTACATGCTAGGAGGATGAATTGGAGCTGGGTAGAACACCTTCCCCAGCGCAGTCAATTTTGATATCTGTTACAACATCGGCTCCCTCTAGGGATGGTACTTTCTCGTAAAGTGCCAAGAACAGTAGAACAGGTGCCTTCATCCATTGGGTGACCTTACGCGAAAGCTGTAATTCTGAGTTCTCCTGCGAGTGAAATCACCATCAGAAACTTTTAATGGAGTCGTCAGAGCATGTGCAACCAATATTTTCCTATGACCGGCTTCTCAACCAGGCCATAGGACTGTAAAAATGTCGTTCTCCCAGGGATAGATATCAACTTCGAAAATCCCCGGCAACGGTGCCAAAATGTTGACACTCAGAACTGAAATGGGTTGCAGCAAATCAATCCCGTGGAAACCTCAAACCACTTTGGATTGGAAGCCTGCCCTCCCCCAACCCGAGAGGGATCTCTCGAAAAATGTCACAAAATAAATTGAAGTAAGCGTGAAAATGGTGGGCAGATTTATGGGTAAATGATGGTCTTGGATTTTTTGAGTTTGGGGTTTAAACCAGGGAAAAGGTCCATTGGGCATGGAGTCAAATGAAAACCGAAGAAAGGAGACAATAGAAGAGATTAAATAACTTGCGGAAAGTGAGGCAAAGTAAGTCTATCTTTCAGTACTTTGATAAATCATGATGCGGTAGAGGAAAGAAAAAGGAAAGGCCAACGTAGCAAGGGATACATGCAGAATTCTGAAAATGCAGATTGGTCTTACACAACTGATAGCTGGTGCAGAGGAAAGGCAATAAACAATTACAGAAAACCCAAATCCTTTCGTTATAGTAGTGGTCGTACTAAAGTATAACGAATCACATCAGTTAGAAGAAAACAAAATGTAATGCAATCGTGATGGATTAAGGAAGACATAAAGATATGGTAAAGACAATATCAACTGTGAGTAAGGAACATACATAATGAAATCCAAATAAATTTAACACAGTTGAAGGAGAAGAAAACATGTTGAAAGAAATCAACCGTGATGAATCTCACAGTCACAAGAAAAAATCATCTTTATTACTCCATTAATGGCTTACAAAATAACTCAGATTACAATGCAACCCTCTTGACAGAGGTTTCCCCCAGTGCTGCGCTCATGCGCGCCCCCCACTTGTTACATACATTAGTCATTTTTTTTAAAAGAAAAAATAAAACCCTTGGCGTTCCAGGAATCTGAAATGGTTTGTCCTCTGGACCCGCGACTGCCAGTTGTTCTATCGTATGCTCTGCAGGCTACTCGAAAAGCTACTAATCGCTTTGACAATTGGACAGACTGATCCCTACAGTTGTAACGGATTTCTCCATGGTTGCCCGTCAATTCCATAATCATTATTCAATACAAAAAATCACAGTCTTGATGATCTGTGCTCATTATTCAGGATTTATATGAAACAACTGTTTCATTGAGGTGAATTCAAGAAAAAAAATTTGAAGGGTCTCGTTGTCTTCGCGATCCAAGAGATGACAGTGATAGACGTAGCTCAGTTCAGCACTGGCGTTGAAAGGATAAGGCCGTGGATAATCCAAGAGAGATAAGCGAAGAAGAATGGTGTTCATAAATCCAAGTCGTATCTTGAACTCCGTGCTCTCCCCGCCATGAATACAAAGATCTGGTCGAAAATCCATGATCAGCCTCAGGATTATCAAAACTAGTTTGAAATGAACAACGTACAACGTAAATGAGATCATGAAACATTCTAGAAGAACGAGGATATCTCCAACTAAGAAGAGCTTGAATTTTTTCACCCTGAGAGAACTGATCTTCCCCGAAGGCTATGAAGGATGGCCTTTTCTCGGCAGAACCCCCCACCATGAATGTAAAAAACAAACGCAAAACCATGAACTGCCCCGCAGAAGCACCCTCACATTTGTTCAACTTCTTGTCCGTGGCACTACAGGAAGAGGGCAGGAGACCCTGGATTACAGTCGTGGGCATTTGGATAAACATTCCCAGTACATATGAAAAACAACCATTGGTTATCGTTTCGAATCGACCGAAGTAGGAGTCTGCCAGAAAGGCTCCGGGCAGTGTTGAAAGGCCCATTGTTCCAGACAAGGCATTCAGCATACTCATAGCTGCGGCTTTCTTCATGTTGTGTTTTGTAATCATATATATCACCATGTTTGCTTGCACCTCCACCACTGTGAGCTTCTTGTAGGTCTCTGTACCTATTATGAAAGGCATCATTTTCAACCCTTCGGCTGTTTTGGGCTGTTCACCATCTGCCTCGTCGTCCTACACGATCAGAAATTTTTCCAGCAGTCACTATTTGATCATCTGTGTGACTCTCTTTGTCGTAGTCGAAGTAATCAATGGCTACGTGATTTCCTGCACTCGTCGATGGTCTCCCACAACAGATTTCCTCGGATTTTCTCATTGTTTTCTTCAGTTTAGAGGCTGTTAATTCATCGTCAAGATGCTGCTCCTCCGTGATAATTATCAACTCCTTGCTATTGGATATTTCATACCCAGAGTAGCCTAACAATTCCTGGCTATCGCAAGTCTGATCCGAATCCCTCTTTGGTATCTTCACAATATTTTCTGTCTCTTTTGCTTTACCCCATACCACTGTATATAGACCTCCAACAATCAAAATCGAACCCATAACACTCCCCAAATAAAACTTCTCGTCAAATATTATGAAGCCCGTGACTTCCACAACGATGAGCAGCAATGGACTAAACACTGTCACAAACAGAGGCCCTTTTCGGCGAATACACCATGTCATTATATAGAACGCTATTCCAGATGCCACAACTCCCGAATAGACTGTAGTTAGAAGCTTGATATCCCACCCTATAACCCACACAGAAGGACGATCTCGTTCAAAAATTAGGGTTAGAACAGTCGATTGTATTGTGGCCAGAAAACACATTAGAGTTGTGCTAGAATACTTATTCAGATATCTTTTACTCAGTGTAGCCTGTATAATAAACCAAGGAGACCAACTAATGCAACTGGCTACAACTAACAGGGACCCCTTAATCAAATTCTCAGAATCGGATCGATTACTAATGGCGTTGCCTTCGCCTTCTCTTATATGTAAAGGTGATGACCATAGGTTTATTGCTTTTCCTTTGTATAATGTAATGAGCGTAGCTCCAGCCACGCAGATTAAGGTTCCCAGTATCTTTTCCTGACGAGCTAGGATTCTTATCCCAACTCTTTCCAATCTGAAAGGAATAGCCATGAGAAAAGTAACAGCAGGTAACATGTTTCCCAGTGCACTTGCATATGTGACTGATGTATAACCTAGACCTGCGTAGTAGAAGTTCTGGTTCAATGTGGACCCAAACAAGGCGCTGAGAAAATTCTCACAAAATACTCGAAACGTGAGAACTAGCCTGGTCTTCCTTTCCAAAACATATGCGAAAGGCACTAATACTAATGTGGAGATGGCATATCTGTAGACTACCAACACAAAGTGAGACATTCCTTGTGTTGTCTGCGTAGCTCGTCGTCGGCCTTGAGGATCTCGTCACCCAGGAAATCTCGCACCACGTCTCCATGGAAACGTTTGAACTCGTGCCCGAACTCCTTGCTTGAATGGTAACATCCTAATCATTATACCAATGGTAACTCCACCTGCCATAATCTTCGTTTCCTGGAGTCGGTTCCTGAGCGGCTTCTAATAATGCATCCTTCCTTCTCGTCAGGCGAGTTGCTGTCAATTTTGGTGAAACTGCCCCGTAGTACTCGTAAGTGTTGATTAGTATATTCAATTTTGTTCCTACCACCTGTGATGCAAGAGCAACAACTTATTCATGCATACCCATCATGCTATAAACACAAACACGCATTCGCCCCTCTTGGAGTAATTGATTCTTCATAATTTCTTTCCGGTCGCCTGGATTCAGCTTGTTCCGAGGCTTCAAAAGAAGAAGTTTGAAGTGTGTTTCTCCTGCTGCTTCTCGAGGACAATGCCGAGCCTCTTTCGGCTTTTTCATCCTTCTGGACTGCACTCACCGATGCTTGAGATGGAACTTCTTTGCATTTTGCTCGGCAAATGGGACAAATCAGGTTGTCATGCTTGACGTTTGAAGCAATACATAGAAAATGGAATGCGTGAGAACATTCCGCGGTGAATATTGTGTGGCCTTGTCCAAGCTTCATCGTCTGGAAACACTTTTCACAGGTACTTCTGGGAAGCCTAATATTAGTCCTCAACTGGCCTAATCTAGAGTGGGGAGACGACGGAACTGAACCTTCTGTCAAGGGAACATTTTCAATATTCCGCACCTTCGGGCTCCCACTAGTCCTGCATTGCAACCGCAGACTGCACTGAGACTGAGAACACATCCTGGGACTGTTAATGGAAATATTTTCCAATTGTTGTAATCTCTGACTTGGAACACTTTCTGGAAAAATCCTGAGACTTGAACCATTATCCACCTGCGACGTCCTGGGGCTTACAGAATCCATAGAGTCCAGGGCACGAGGACTCGATGTACAGACACTTAACCCCGCTGCGTTCCGAGCCCTTCTCCATTTCCTATTTCATGCATTCAGCCTCACGATAATGAGCTTTATAACTATTGTACCAAGGTGGGTTCCAAGCAGCAACAAGCCAAGGAGTCATGCTCCTGTCGACCTCTGCTAAATCATGCTCCATAAGTTACAACACAGAGCTGCTTGTTATTCGGGTGAGAAAATGCAATATTGTTCACACACCAATATGGACATCAATCTCTAGATGTTGCCTCAACTCGCCAACACCAGTATATGAATATAAGTGGACAATATGCTTGGAAAACGCAGCTCTAAGCAATGTCCCATCTGGGCTCCAAATACATTGATTTACAGAGAGACCTAGATCTTTGACAAACGCTGCCTGTAGTGGCATTTAGCCCGTTGAGATATCTCATACACTAAAGGCTCTGAGAGCCAATCTTTCCCGTGAACCTACATCCCAAATTCCAATATCACCAACATTCGTTCCAACTAGCAATATTGTTGGCTGCAGTGGGTGAAAATCCATGCTCATAACATTTGAACCCTGTTTAAAGGTTCTTGAAGTGATCTTAGGAATTTCTTGCAGGTACATGCTAGGAGGATGAATTGGAGCCGGGTAGAACACCTTCCCCAGCGCAGTCAATTTTGATATCTGTTACAACATCGACACCCTCTAGGGATGGTACTTTCTCGTAAAGTGCCAAGAACAGTAGACCAGGTGCCTTCATCCATTGGGCGACCTTACGCGAAAGCTGTAATTCTGAGTTCTCCTGCCAGTGAAATCACCATCAGAAACTTTTAATGGAGTCGCCAGAGCATGTGAAACCAATATTTTCCTATGACCGGCTGCTCAACCAGGCCATAGGACTGTAACAATGTCGTTCTCCCAGGGATAGATATCAACTTCGAAAATCCCCGGCAACGGCGCCAAAATGTTGACACTCAGAACTGAAATGGGTTGCAGCAAATCAATCCCGAGGCAACCTCGAACCACTTTGGATTGGAAGGCTTCCCTCCCCTAACCCGAGAGGGATCTCTCGAAAAATGTCACAAAATAAATTGAAGTAAGCGTGAGAATGGTGGGCAGATTTATGGGTAAATGATGGTCTTGGATTTTTTGAGTTTGGGGTTTAAACCAGGGAAAAGGTCCATTGGGCATGGAGTCAAATGAAAACCGAAGAAAGGATACAATAGAAGAGATTAAATAACTTGCGTAAAGTGAGGCAAAGTAAGTCTATCTTTCAGCACTTTGATAAATCATGATGCGGTAGAGGAAAGAAAAAGGAAAGGCCGACGTAGCAAAGGATACATGCAGAATTATGAAAATACAGATTGGTCTTACACAGCTGATAGCTGGTGCAGAGGAAAGGCAATAAACAATTACAGAAAACCCAAATCCTTTCATTATAGTAGTGGTCGTACTAAAGTATAACAAAGCACATCAGTTAGAAGAAAAAAAAATGTAATGCAATCGTGATGGATTAAGGAAGACATAAAGATATGGTAAAGACAATATCAACTGTGAGTAAGGAACATACATAATGAAATCCAAACAAATTTAACACAGTTGAAGGAGAAGAAAACATGCTGAAAGAAATCAACCGTGATGAATCTCACAGTCACAAGAAAAAATCGTCTTTATTACTCCATTAATGGCTTACAAAATAACTCAGATTACAATGCAACCCTCTTGACAGAGGTTTCCCCCCAGTGCTGCGCTCATGCGCGCCCCCCACTTGTTACATACATCAGTCCTTTTTTTAAAAAGAAAAAATAAAACCCTTGGCATTCCAGGAATCTGAAACGGTTTGTCTTCAGGACCCGCAACTGCCAGATGTTCTATCGTATGCTCTGCAGGCTACTCGAAAAGCTACTAATCGCTTTGACAATTGGACAGACTGATCCCTGCAGTTGTAATGGATTTCTCCATGGTTCCCCGTCAATTCCATAATCATTATTCAATACAAAAAATCACAATCTTGATGATCTGTGCTCATTATTCAGGATTTATATGAAACAACTGTTTCATTGAGGTGAACTCAAGAAACAAATTTTGAAGGGTCTCATCGTCTCGTTGTCTTCGCGATCCAAGAGATGACAGTGATAGACGTAGCTCAGTTCAGCACTGGCGTTGAAAGGATAAGGCTGTGGAGAATCCAAGAGATATAAGCGAAGAAGAATGGTGTTCATAAATCCAGGCCATATCTTGAACTCTGTGCTCTCCCCGCCATGAATACAAAGATCCGGTCGAAAATCCATGATCAGCCTCAGGATTATCAAAACTAGTTTGAAATGAACAACGTACAATGTAAATGAGATCATGAAACATTCTAGTAGAACGAGGATATATCCAACTAAGAAGAGCTTGAATTTTTTCACCCTCAGAGAACTGATCTTCCCCGAAGGCTATGACGGACGGCCTTGTCTCGGCAGAACCCCCCGCCATGAATGTAAAAAACAAACGCAGAACCGCGAACTGCCCCGCAGAAGCACCCTCACATTTTTTCAACTTCTTGTCCGTGGCACTGCAGGAAGAGGGCAGGAGACCCGGGATTACAGTCGTGGGTGTTTGGATAAACATTCCCAGTACATATGAAAAACAACCGATGGTTATCATTTTGAATCGGCCGAGGTAGGAGTCTGCCAGAAAGGCTCTGGGCAGCGTTGAAAGGCCCATTGTTCCAGACAAGGCATTCAGCATACTCATAGTTGTGGCTTTCTTCATGTTGTATTTCGTAATCAGATATATCACCAGGTTTGCTTGCACCTCCACCACTGTGAGCTTCTCGTAGGTCTCTGTACCTATTATGAAAGGCATCGTTTTCAACCCTTCGGATGTTCTGGGTTGTTGACCATCTGCCTCGTCGTCCTACACGATCGAAAATTTCTCCAGCAGTCACTATTTGATCATCTGTGTGACTCTCTCTATCGTAGCCGAAGCAATCAATGGCTACGTGATTTCCTGCACTCGTCGATGGTCTCCCACAACAGATTTCCTCAGATTTTCGCATTGGTTTCTTCAGTTTAGAGGCTGTTAATTCATCGTCAAGATGTTGTTGCTCCGCGATAATTATCAACTCCTTGCTATTGGATATTTCATACCCAGAGTAGCCTAACAATTCCTGGCTATCGCAGGTCTGATCCGAATCCCTCTTTGGTATATTCACAATCTTTTATGTCTCTTTTTATTTACCCCATACCACTGTATATAGACCTCCAACAATCAAAATCGAACCCATAACACTCCCCAAATAAAACTTCTCGTCAAAGATTACGAAGCCCATGACTGCCACAACGATGAGCAACAATGGACTAAACATTGTCACAAAGAGAGGCCCTTTTCGGTGAATACACCATGTCATTATACAGAACACTATTCCAGATGCCACAACTCCCAAATAGACTGCAGTTAGAAGCTTGATATCCCACCCTATAACCCACACAGAAGGACGATCTCGTTCAAAAATTAGGGTTAGAACAGTCGATTGTATTGTGGCCAGAAAACACATTAGAGTTGTGCTAGAATACTTAGCCGGATATATTTTACTCAGTGTAGCCTGTATAATAAACCAAGAAGACCAACTAATACAACTGGCTACAACTAACAGGGACCCATTAGTCAAATTCTCAGAATCGGATCGATTACTAATGGTGTTGAATTTGCCTTCTCTTAGATGTAAAGGTGATGACCATAGGTTTATTGCTTTTCCTTTGTATAATTTAATGAGCGTAGCTCCAGCCACGCAGATTAAGGTTCCCAGTATCTTTGCCTGACTAGCTAGGCTTCTTATCCCAACTCTTTCCAATCTGAAAGGAATAGCCATGAGAAAAGTAACAGCAGGTAACATGTTGCCCAGTGCACTTGCATATGTGACTGATGTATAACCCAAACCTGCATAGTAGAAGTTTTGGTTCAATGTGGACCCAAACAAAGCGCTAAGAAAATTCTCACAGAATACGTGAAACGTGAGAACTTGCCTGGTCTTCCTTTCCAAAACATATGCGAAAGGCACTAATATTAATGTGGAGATGGCATATCTGTAGACTACCAACATAAAGTGAGACATTCCTTGTGTTGTCTGCGTAGCTCGTCGTCGGCCTTGAGGATCCCGTCACCCACGAAATCTCGCACCACGTCTCCATGGAAACATTTGAACTCGTGCCCGAACTCCTTGCTTGAATGGTAACGTCCTAATCATTATACCAATGGTAACGCCACCTGCCATAATCTTTGTTTCTCGGAGTCGGTTCCTGAGAGGCTTCTGACAATGCAGCCTTCCTTCTCGTCGGGCGAGTTGCTGTCGATTTTGGTGAAACTGCCCCGTAATACTCATAAGCCTTGATTAGTATATTCATTGTTGTTCCTACCACCAGTGATGCAAGAGAAACAGCTTCTTCATGCATACCCATCATGCTATAAACACAAACATGCATTCGCCCCTCTTGGAGTAATTGATTCTTCATAATTTCTTTCTAGTTGCCTGTATTTAGCTTGTTCCGAGGCTTCAGAAGAAGAAGTTTGAAGTGCGTTTCTCCTGCTACTTCTTGGGGTCAATGTCGAGCCTCTTTCGGCTTTTTCATCCTTCTGTACTGCACTCACCGACGCTTGAGACGACACTTCTTTTCATTTTTCTTGGAAAATGGGACAAATCAGGTTGTCGTGCTTGACGTTTGAAGCAATACACAGAAAATGGAATGCGTGAGAACATTCCGTGGTGAATATTGCATGGCCTTGTCCAAGCTTCATCGTCTGCAAACACTTTTCACAGGTACTTCTGGGAAGCCTAATACCGGTCCTCAACTGCCCTAATCTGGAGCGGGGAGACGACGGAACCGAACCTTCTGTCAAGGGAACATTTTCAATATTCCACACCTTCGGGCTCCCACTAGTCCTGCATTGCAACCGCGGGCTACACTGAGACTGAGAACACATCCTGGGACTGTTAATGGCAATATTTTCCAATTGTTGTAATCTCTGACTTGGAACACTTTTTGGCAAAATCCTGGGACTCGAACCATTATCCACCTGCGACGTCCTGGGGCTTACGGAATCCATAGAGTCCAGGGCATGAGGACTCGATGTACAAACACTTAACCCCGATGCGTTCCGAGCCCTTCTCCATTTCCTATTTCATGCATTCAGCCTCACGATAATGAGCTTTATAACTGTTGTACCAAGGTGGGTGCCAAGCAGCAACAAGCCAAGGAGTCATGCTCCTGTCGACCTCTACTAAATCATGCTCCACAAGTGATAACACAGAGCTGCTTGTTATTCGGGTGAGAAAATGCAATATCGTTCACACACCAATATGGACATCAATCTCTAGATGTTGCCTCAACTCGCCAACACCAGTATATGAATATAAGTAGACAATACGCTTGGAAAACGCAGCTCTAAGCAATGTCCCATCTGGGCTCCAAATACATTGATTTACAGAGAGACCTAGATCTTTGACAAATGCTGCCTGTAGTGGCATTTGGCCCGCTGAGATATCTCATACACTAAAGGCTCTGAGAGCCAATCTTTCCCGTGAACCTACATCCCAAATTCCAATATCACCAACATTCGTTCCAACTAGCAATATTGTTGGCTGTAGTGGGTGAAAATCCATGCTCATAACATTTGAACCCTGGTTAAAGGTTCTTGAAGCGATCTTAGGAATTTCTTGCAGGTACATGCTAGGAGGATGAATTGGAGCCGGGTAGAACACCTTCCCCAGCGCGGTCAATTTTGATATCTGTTACAACATGACCCATGAAGCTTTGTGCTAAAAAGAGAAGGTTGGATCTGAAGAAAAGAAGCAAGATCTGAATGCTTTGTGCTCTAAGAAAGGTAAAAGTAGAAGTTTCTAAGGAAAAAAGGTCAGATCTGTAGAAAATAGGTAAGATTTGTAAGCTTTATTCTCTGATAGAGGTAAGAATAGTCAAAAGTTTTTAGATTTGGAAGCTTTGTGCTCTGTAAAAGTAAAATAAGTTTAAAAAAAAAAATCTAGAGTATGGATCTATGTATGTTTGATAGATTCTATCCTAGCTTGAAAACTAGGGATCTGATAGATGAAAGAAAGTTTGATATGAATAGATATGATAGATATGTTATACCTATGCATAGAAAGAATGTTTGGACAAACAAGCGGATGCAGGATCCTCAAAATAATTTTTTGCAGGCTAGCTACCATAACCCTAGTGCGTAGTATAGAAGAGGTTGGGGATCATTTAAAAGAAATAGAGGATTAACCCTCTATTACAGTTGTAGAAGACCAGAACATCTTGCTAAGGAATGCCCTTGTGGAAGACCTAGTTTTCTCTGTTGCAAATCTTTGGACCACAAAGTATTAGATTTCCCTAGAATGATTGGTAAAATTGAAGGCATGAATCTGAAAGAAGAAAACCCTAAGGCAGATCCAGAAATAACAAAACCCCAGAGAGAATCAGACAAGATGTTACTACAGATACAAGACACCTTGAATGATCACTGAAATGTTAGATTATCATAGGTCTTTAACAAGAAAGAATGCATCGAGGTAAGAATAGGATCATCACTAGACCGTTGGACCGCACCATAATGGACAGATCAAAATTAATGGAAGCTTCATGCCCGTTGCAAGAAGACCGTTGCCGAATTTATTATTTAGTTCATCGCGCCATGCATGAAGAACACTTTTTCCAACTGAGAATTAAAATCCCGCATAATAATAGTTGCATACAGTGGTCATTGCAATCTAGTTGGTCATCCTAGTACAATATCTAAGATCATTGTGAACCCCGACTAATTTTTCTTTCCGAGCATGTATGTCCGACGAATTTAGTGCAGCTAAAGAATCTGTAAGAGAGGTGCTCGCTAGCCTCAGAACCAAAAGAGTCATGTTGGAATGAGGGTTGTCTATAGGTTTACAGGCATCATCAATGAGAGGAGTGCAAGACTCCCCGTCGACTACTCGAGCAGGAACATCCCGAGCCGGCGCAAAACATAGAACCAAACATAAAGATGATATGACCAATGTGAGGTTGGTTCCATCCATCCTACCTGCTTACATACCACCTCTGAGCAGTGCGATCAATAGAGACAGTGTTCCTAGAGACTTCGAGTACACTCTAGTCACCGCGTACCTGTCGAAAGGTGTACGCACAGTCTATGTAGATAAAGACAAGATTGCAACATTGAAGTTCAGTGACTTCAACCTGGCAGATTGTAAGGTCTACAGCATGCTTGCCCCGCACAAGTACCTAACCAGAACCAAGGGAAAGAACTCGAATATCATCCCTCAGCAATGGACTATGAACCTCGCGCAGTCCACTCTGTTGAATGTCATGAAGATCCCACATTTCGGACGTCACCAAGAAGTCAATGCATGTATTAACCTACTCTTGGTGAGCTACCACGGAGGATACCTATGGTTGAAGCACTGCATCATAGTTGATCTAGCGTTGATCAATAGGATCACAGGTCTTAGCATGCAGGGCCTTGATCCCCATGACTATTATCTTGGAAAGACCGCAGACCGCACTCTTGCTCAAAAGATCAAAGAAGCTTATGGTGATGTTAATAAAGGAGCGTGAGGCTACAAGGTAGCCTCTATTCAGAGCAGAGCAGTATGCCTTGCATGTCAGTTGATCGCAGGGAAGCTCGTTCGCAAGAATCGACCCACGCAAGTATCTAGATTTGTAGTTGACCTCGCAGGAAAGTGCACAGAGGGACTACAGATGAACTGGATGAAGTACCTAGTGAATCAACTAGAGATCAACTGTAGAGAAGCCTAGGATCAGGGGTATGAATTCCATTTTAGCTGGCTCTTGATACTTATAGCTTTCGTTGCATGGGAGCTACCAGAAGATGCAACCTTCCCAGACCTCGACCCTTTTGAGACCTTAGCCGCAAAGTTTAGTATCTTATGGTACTCGAATGATATGAGAAAGAAATGGAAATCCAATGCCTTATTCCATGCCTACTACAATCATTTGAAGTGCACCATCTAATTTGAGCCTCGGATAACCCCAAATGCCCTCTTCAGGTTTAGGCCCTTAATGAAGTTCAGCACGGACCGCCACTTCATTTACATAACAGCACACGCTGATGAGAAAAAAGAGCAGCTATAGTCTTATTATAAGATGACAGAAGAAGACTTGGAGGAAATCACCAAGGAATGGTCGACAGACCTCGTTGTTTCAGCAGACCCCGCAGAATTGTCTGACATCGACAGCCCAGAAGCTACGCAGGATACACCTGGGCCCAGTAAGACGAAGAAAACAATGAAGACGAAGAAGGATGAGGAAATACAGGATATAGACAATGGATATTTAAGGATCACATCCATTACACCCGAGCAATAAGGTAATGATGAAGAATTCGAACAGAGGCCGGGAGATGAAGAGGACTCATAGAATAAAAGGAAGGTTTCACCTCTAAAACCTTCCTCCCGGAAGAAACCTAGAACCCCTGTAACCAAGATGAAGACCACACTCACCAAAGATGACTTGAGTTTCCTCCTTGACACTATAAACAAAGCTATAAAAGAAATAACATAAAAGCAGGAAGCCAAGCAAGAGGTAATGTACAATAGAATTGAGACCGAGCTCCAAGGAGTGCAGCAGGAACTTCGGTCTAGCCGCACAGTCTCCACTGCGCCCCTGCCAGAAGGAACAATAGAAGAGGGAGATGAACCAGTTCAACTCCGCAATATTGTTGCCACAGTCGAAGCACGCCTTCGGAAAGCACAGGAAGGAACCACGCAGGCCACCCAGGCCTTAAAGAAAGCACAGGAGGAACTCATCAAGTAGCGTCGAGCTACGCAACAAGAGAGGGACGCTCTCCAAGAAAAATTGGAAGAAGACAGAGTGAAGATCCAAAAAGAAAAGGAGCAGCTGCTTGTGAAGCAGATCAGGATTGAAGAAGAAGTCAACAGAGAATTTCTCTCTGTGACCAGCTTAAAGACGAAAGCAGAAGAACCCTTAGAACGCCAAGTGATGAAGCTTGTTGAATTTATTCAGCAACTTCAACAAAGAGTCGTAGAATTAGAGATTTAGACCATACCAAGTACCCCGCAAGAAGAGCGTGACCAGCGAGAAATGACTTCCCGGAGCACAGTAGAAAGGATTAAAGAAATCACTAAGGAATGAAAACAATTAAGTAGAAGAAGTGCGCAGATACATGAGAACCTAACCGAGAATCTTGAATTGCACAAATTGGGGTCGCAGCTCCAGGAGGCGAATCATGAAGCCAAAAAGCTACAAGTGCAGTTGAAGGCCCTATCACCCATAGAGAAAATGAAATGGTCTCACAAGCAATGCATAACACAGCAGCAGATCCATATAATCCAGAGCAAGGTAATGGAAGTAACTCAACAACTTCAACCTTTGCAGAATAAGGCATGTCGGCTATATATAGAGATTGAGAACCAAGGAAAAGAGCTCGAACAGGTCATGAATTTAGCACGACAACACCTAGAAGGGGCAGTGAATGTCACACTCATCCAGAAGTTTGTCGAGAAAGAAGCAGTTACAATGCAGCAGGTCGAAGCAGCTCGAGCCAAGCTCGAGGCGTTCGAAGCAAAATCGATCAGACCTAAGTTACTCGGGATGAGTCACAGGTGAGTATTGGGGGCCTTTTGGCCCTTGACCAAGTTGTGGGAGATACTTGGTCATATTTGACCATTTTTGGGACTTCGACGCCCTATCGAAGGAAGCGCGCAAGACAAAGCAGAGATCATGGGATCTCAACTCACTTTGGGTCCTTTTTTGGTTTTGGGGGATAATGTAATGGGATTGGGATGTCGGCCCGTGGGTTTACCCACACTTAGGCCCACTTTTGTAAATGAATAAGTAGAATTCTAGGCTATATAAGAAGAGTCTAAAAAGCGAAGTTAGTAGTGTCTTAGTGATAAGAATCGATCTATGTGATAAACTTGCAGAGTTGAGTGCAAGTATTGTAAGTGTTGAGTGCACAGATTGTAAGGAGGCTATGTGCTAGATCTACTCGGGGAAGGAGGATCTGGTGAGGTGCGCGAAGATCTCTTGTCCTATGCAGAGTAGGATTTTGATAAGCTCTGTGTTGTAACCTGATTGACTGAAGCTAATACAGAAGAAGAGTTGGTGGACGTAGCCACAGGGTGGGGGCGAACCACGTAAATACTGTGTGTTGTGCTTTGTGCTTATTCTTAGATGTTTTATATTGCTAAGTGCTTAGATTAGATTGGATAGATATATTCTTGCTTTGTTCTTATGAGATGTGAATGAATGTTAGATCTGATATATCTAAATATGCTTAGTGTTGATCTGCTGGATTTGATCTATTTTACTCTTGCTAAGTGCTGAAATCTTAGATCTAAGTGAATGTCGCAATGCTCTGTACCTTCTGCAAAGTATAATAAGGAATTTATATTGATGAATGACCTATGCTAAGTGTTTGCTAAGTGTTGAAATCACATATTTGTGTCCCATCTAAGGTTGCAAAGACCTGAGTCTTGCAACTAGCCCTACCTCTACCTCGGGTGAGACTTCATCTGCTTTGCAGGTGTTGCCGAAAGGGTCAGTAGTTAGGGTTTTTTTGGTGCGTTGTTGTAAGCGTTGAACCCCGGGTCTGCCCCTGTGCCAACAACTGCATTGCTGAGATTTCTCTGATAGCAACATCTCTGGGAATTCCTTGGATTGTTCTATGATTTCCTTCCTCATCTAGGCAAGTGAATGCCTTGTTACGATAGTCCAAGATGTCATGGTGATGGTCCAACCAGTCCATCCCAATTAGATATTCATAAAAACCTAAAGGCAGAATGTTCAATTCGGCCTTTGTGCTCAGTCCATTCATGTCCACTGGACAAGACTTAACTAACTCAGTGAATTTTCTCTTGGTTCCTGTAGCCAGCTGCACTAACCAAGAATTTTCATGTTTGCCTCTCGACAATAGAAAACTTTTCGCCACTCTAGGATATATATAACTATGGCTAGCCCATAAATCAATTAAAATAGTAAATGGTTGGTTGTTAATCATACCTTCCACTTCAATCATGTATGGCTGATATTCATCTTGCTTGTTGTCCAAGGCTGCGTAGATCCTTGGCATTCTACTACCCATGTCTTCCACTGTTTCAACTTGCTGAACATTATGGACAACTCTCACTTTGCCATTTTTATGGGGACAATCTATGTACTTATTGTTTCCCTAAAAACCCCAACACTGAATGGGCGTCTGCCTTGGCCTTTGTCCCCCTACATCAGCCATTCTCGGCTCTCTAAACGATGGCTTCCCTTGAGGACTGTTTCTAAAAAAGGGAGGTTTGTTTCCCTTCTGCCTCTACTCTTTATTAAACTTCTTTTGGTCATCCCAAGCCTTTCGAAAGGTAGACTTTTCTCTTTGTTGTTCATATAAGCATTTCTCCCTTCTTATCATTTCTTCCATAGTGTTAGGGTTATCATACTGAATCTTGTCCCCAATGGAAGGTGGGAGTCCACTCAGATATCTTTGAATCTTGACAGTCTCATCTTTGATGAATGAAACATACTTCAACAATTCCAAAAAGCTTCGCTCGTATTCATCAATGGTCATGCTGCCCAGCTTGAATTCAAAGAACTCTTTCATCTTTCTGTCATAGTATCTTTTAGTCAAGTATTTCTTCTCGAAATTCCTCTTGAATTCTCTCCAAGTGATATCTTTCTCTCTAATGTGTTGCACCTGAACAAGTTGATCCCACCACATGGATGTTTTTCCTTTCAGTTGATACATCGTAAGTCTTCCTTCTGCATGAGAGGAATAATTCCATAGTTGGAAATATTTCCTCATGCCAAGCAACCATGTTTCAACATCTTCCTCCTTCTTGCGTTCTCCATCAAACGTAGGAGACTTAATATTGTTCATTTCACCCTTTAATTCATCCACTCCATATCTCCTGTTCTTTATGGTAGGAGATGGGCTTGAACTATGTGTGCACTCCTCTTGGAGCAACCTTGGGAGTGATGATGGTGTCTACCAGCACTCCTTGATCTTCTTCCCTTAGAATTCTGGTGACTCCCTGTTTTTCTCGAGTCTCTCTCCTTGTCCAACTTCTTTTCTATTCTCTCCAGACTCTTCATCAAAATTAAGTTGAATTATCCCTGCTCTTCCTTAGATTTCATGAGCTTTCTGCTATCTTCTCGGTGAGTTTGGGCATCTTTCTGCAATCATTCAATGATTTTCATCATATGCCCTTTCTTATCTATCTCTTCTCCATGCCCATTGGAGTTCGACCCTTCAACTCCCAAATGAACATCCATTCCTTTTGCTTAATTCTCTGAACTGGGAGCATTCTGTGTCTCCTCCATTTCTTGCACTCAGTGGCAACTCTATTCAGTTCTGGTACTCGTTAAACTTCTGCAACACAATGTGCAGACAACCGAAATTTTTCAGGGCATCATTCCTTAACAAATCCCACAACATTCATAAACAATTATGATTCAAGAAAATGTTCAGTTTTCATTCTCTGTGATTCTCGTTCAATCAAGAATTCCTGTAGATTTCTTCTTTCAGATCTCTGCCCTGCTAATTTTTTAGGCACTAACCCCTTTCTCTCAGTTCCCCAACCCATGCGACCATGGGTCATGACCAAGCACTAGATCAATAAGCGCACACTCGGGCCTTCAACTTCGGAAGATTTCCAAGCATAATACAACAGTCAATCGGAGTTCTGAGTTACTGAAATCGTGTAGTAGGGTGGATCAGCGGTCCACATCTACCCAACATCCTACAACTGACACTTGTTGTGGAACCTCAGGCGTATGAGTTCTGGGAATTTAGGACTTCGAAAGATTTCACATCCACACACCCCGAACCATTAATCTCCAAACACTTCCATGTCACCTCAGGGGATGTTATTATGTTACATCACTTAACGTTTTCCCAATTGCAGGCGCATGCAACGGTGGTTTGGAGTAACCTTCCTTTCATCCCACAATTCTCCTGACACTGACACGTAACCCCTCGGTGAAACCGCGGTTTGGATTGTGGGACCGCCTTGGAGAATTAGCTTCCATGCAACTTGGGTACCCACAATGTCTCCTGGCCATTGATCTTGATGTATCGTGATCAACGCCATTGTGGTTCCTTAGACCTTTAACTATGTTACGTAACCTCAGGCCCCACTAACCCTGCTCACACAGGATGCTACATGGAGAAATACTAGCGACTGATACATGGCACATTCAAATGGGTGACACTCGTCACGTTCCAAATGCCATCTCAATATTCCATGGGTTCTAAACCCACTAACACGTGGCACACATCCTATGTGTCCATGTCACCTCTAGGTGACATCATCATGACTCACCACTTCGGCTCTTCGGGCTTCGAGAGTTTCAACTCCTTTACCCTCACTTTTGCCCGGAGCGCTTTCTCCCGGAGTTCACAATCTACTGACGCGTATCCTCCTTCATGATCAATGGCTATGAGTGACTTCGACACTTCGACCTTAGGGAGTTTTAACTCACAGCACTTGCCTCCTCAACGGACGATTGCAGACATGTGTCCTTCGCAACGGACGATTGCGGTCTACTTCGGGACTTCGGGAGTTTGTCACACTCCACACTAGAAATTCTCTGAAGTGATTTTCCTTTGCCTTCCTGGACACGGATCTAATGGTCAGGCTCTTTTCCTACGATCTATAGTGTAGATCTCCTTCGAAAGTTTATGCCTTAGCGCATTCCACTTCTCCCAACTATCGAACTCCTAAAGGCTTCTAAGATAACCCTCCTACACCTTTTCTAGATCTGACGATCATAAAGGAATTTCCTTTTTCCCAAATAGATATTATGGTTCCAACACCCCAAGTGTTGAGCGCTCTCTCTCTCTGTGGTCAAATACCACACCGGCTACGGTTTTATTCTACTGCTACTACCCCTGAGCTTTGTAACATGACCAAGTAACCACTTCGCACTCAGAAACATTCTAAGGTTCGAAATCGGTTCCATCCGAACACCATTTCTGCTCGAAACCTTGGGTTCAAAGACCACTTATTCGGCCCATCCAGGCTCAGCGTTGAAACCATGGGATCTGATACCGTATTGTAATGTCCTCGGCCATCAACCCCACTGTCAGGCAATGTTACTATGCGGAACATTTTCATACTTATATATATAACATGCATTAAATAAAATTAACACATTTAACATGGAGTTACTATTTCCATTCAGACTTAAATAGAATTAACAATAAATATCATTGCAAAATAATACATGATAATATTACAAGCATCACATACATGCATTTTAATTGAAATTAAACACATAGTGATACTTATCTTTGAAACTATAGTAACTCCACCAACTACGTGCAGACCTTCCACGAACCTCCCAGCCTTAGACCACACTTCTCATCACACTCAACAGTGGGTCACCCCCAAGCTGGGACTAAGCTCCACCCCGGACAAGGGAATCCTAGACTAGGCTAAGGTTACAGGAAAACTGCACAGAGAAACTAGAAGGATTCTCTCCAGGAGCCTTCTTACGCCCACTACTCACGGAATCTCATTCCCCACATGCCTTTTCCACACGGGAGTATACACCTTCACAAGCACAGTCCATCGATGCTTCACCTCCCTCTCTGGGTCTCGACAACAGGTCGGATCAAGAATTATCATAGCTTCGTAGCTGGTGTTGGACTCTCTCTGGGAGAAAACCACTTCCCATCAGACTCTCTCACATGGAGAGAGTTGATCATAGGACTGCCAACCTGCCTCTTCAACCACGGGCCTGGAAACCTGCTTCTGCAACTAGTTTCAGCCCAATTCCCGCAAGGTGAGGATAATAGCAACACAATTCCACTCAGGAAAAACAGAAGGAAGAAACAAAAAGACAGTTCAGGTACAGACCCAGCTCTACAAGGGCGGAGAGGTTGGGATCACATGATACATAGGTGACATGGCTCAATCCATGGGTTTTCCACTAGTTTCAGGGTGCATGACAAGGAATTCATGCAGAGGTCGAACACAAACTCAACGGTTCAGATGGCGGATACGTTGGCTTCTCAGGAAAACATTACGATTTTCTGGTTTCAGAGCTGTGTGAGGGTATGCAGAGATCATACGCGGATGCACAACAACATAGATAGTGGATGCTCGAATGGAGAATGAACCCCCATCACGGCTCAATTCTTGGGTTAAATTGCATGTGCCCGAGCCGACACATGTCACCCATGAAGTTGCATGCACTCCATCAAGTATGCGTTCCCTTTTTCTAGGAACTTAGGATAAAAATTATTCCTTTCACACCACTTTGGAATAATAATAAATTATTATTCCAGGACTTAATCCCTCAAGCTTATCCCCTCTTCCAACCTTTCAGCCTCCTTTCCGTTACCTATGTTGTCGAAGCTTAGTCCCCCATCACTCTTTCTTCGTGGTCGGTATGCATGCAACGATGTTTAATCTTTATTAATGTTCTGCATAATTACATATACAAAAACATGCTCCTGGCCTATAACACTTAGGCTCTCCGGCCTAATACACACATAATCCCACCATCTCATCAATACTCATCTCACCAGCCTACAAAACATGATTACAATTCATAATATAACTGGGGCGCGTCCTTGGGGTATTACATATTCAGTTTTCACTTCAATTTGATCAGTTGAGTGGAGTTTAGATGTTACATTGGGATTATCATCATACAACATTGGGATCATCACCAACTAATCCACATTGTCCTTGGGGTCATCACCAGACTAGCACATTACTCATGATTCCCTAATCTCCTCCTCACTTCACTATGTTTTAGTCAGTTAACTGAAGAATGGTAGACTAGTTAACTTAGAGTAGGTGGTAGTTCACTCTCGTAACTACCTAAGAGACTAGACTAGGTGGAATTTTACTCCTGTAATTGTTGGTATGTGTCCAAATCACTCTAGACCACCACTATGGTGCATTAGTTACTCATGTATCCTATATCTATTGTAAATTATTCACTCTTTGAGTGTGGAATACAATTAATGAGAATTCTTCTATTCTTTCTCTCTTGCTTCTTCTTTCTCAATTTCTCTCTAGAAATGTGTGTGGTATTTTCTAGCTAGATCTATTATGTGCAGGTTCAACACATTTACATGGTATCAGAGCTGACAAACTACTAATCAAAGCTACACCAAATTATTTTTTGCAGGTACTGAAGATTGAAGAACACAAAAAGATGGATTATTCACCGACAATACTTCTCACGCCTCATAACTATTTGGAGTGGAAGCCAAAAATTCTGCTTCTTCTCAGATGCAGAGGCTTGTACCAAATAACTATGGCAATGTAAGTAGAGCCTGATTCCGCTGATGAGAAAAACGGTTTTCTCAATAGACAAGATATGGCCATAGGATGTATCCTCTGGTTTATTTCTCGTGAAATTCTCCATCAAGTATATGATGACTCACAATA
>ML798393.1:224220-262631 GCA_009831015.1 Picea engelmannii | reverse complement strand
ATGACCAAGCCATTCCAGCTTTCTGGCAATGAGCACAAGATTAGAAGAGCCCTAACCTCATCATCAAAGTCCACTTTTACAGAACTTAGTTGATTAGTAACCGTATTGAATTCATTTAAATGATCTGCAACAAACCCACCTTCCGACATCTTCATATTAAATAATCTCTTCATTAGAAATACCTTATTGTATGTCGAGGGTTTTTCATACAATTTGGCCAACGTGTCCATCAAACCCTTCGTTGTCTTTTCTTTCGAGATATTGAAAGCCACCTATGCTGCCAGGCTCAGTCGTATCGTTCCTAGAGCCTTTCTGTCAAGAATCTCCCATTCTTCGTCCTTCATGGCTGCCGGCTTCTTTGCTACTCCGCTCAATGGTAGGAATAGATCCTTCTGATATAAATAATCTTCCATCTGCATCTTCCATAACTGGTAGTTTTGGCCATTAAATTTCTCGACCCTAAACTTTCCATCTTCCGACATTTCTCCCACTCGAACTAGGAACCCTCTTTTCCTGCGAGTTACCTTACGTTCTGATACCAGTTGTTAGAAAAACAGGACTGCGGAGCAATAAAATAAAACAAATGCAGAAACAAAACACAGAAGATACACAATACAATAGAGACACAGATTTACGTGGTTCACCCAGTGTGGGCTACGTCCACCAGAGAAATTGTCAGGTCCTTTCTTTATTATTATCCAGCAAAATGAAGGGATACAACCTACAACAGTGACCAGAGGCTCGACCAAAATGTGTTGATGAACCGATCATCCCGATATGAGACGATGGTTTGTGGTATCCAAAAATGTCCCCACACTCGTTCGAAGAAGAGCTTGGCAGTGGCCTCTGCTGTGATGCTCTTATTGTACGCGACCATAATCACCATTTTAGAAAAACGATCAACCACCACAAAAACACAGTCATTTCCCCGCTTGGTTGTTGGAAGGCCCGACATGTGGTTCATCAAGATGGATTCCAAGGGCCTTTTATGAGTAGGCAAAGGGGTGTACATGCCTTGTTTCTTAATGGCATGTTTGGAAATGGTGCAGGCAGTGCAAGACCTCATATACTTGCTAACATCATGTCGAAGTCATGTCGAAGTTTCGGCCAATAGAAATATTGTTGCAGTACTACCATTGCCTTTTCTATGCCAAAGTGTCCTACCACTCGACTGTAGTGGGCTTCCCAAATCAGTTTCCATCGCTCACTTGATGGAACACAGAGATGGCCCAAATGGAACAACAACCCGTCCTAAAGATGGAAATTAGTGAAAGTTGTGTTTGCGCCCAACATCTGGTAGGTGGCGGCAAAGTCAGGATCTCTCTCATATATTTGCATTGATATGGAGGTCTCGTGGCTGCAGGAGTTTAACATCATGGCGAGTGTTGCAACTAGTGGGTGGCTAAGGAAATTAGTGACGTGGTTGGTGATTCTTGTGTTATACTTGATTTTGAGATGGAACTACTGCAAGTATGTGGACCACTTTTGATGGCGTTCATTCTACAATTTTTCCTATGTCTACTTGAACTACAACTATTTATGATCGGTGTGGATGATTGTCTCCTTCTTGAGAATGTAATGGCTCCACTAGAAGCAGGATTTCACAATGGAGTACATTTCTTTGTCATAAGTAGGGTATTTATAGACAACATCTGATAGTGTCTCACTATGATAGGCCACGGGGTGTTTGTGCTAAGTGAGAACTGCACCCACAACATAGTCTAAATCATATGTCTCGATCTCAAAGGGTTGTTGCAGGTTTGGTAATGAAAGCACTGGGGTTGAGCACAAGCGCTTCTTCAAATCATTGAACACTTGTTTTTGTGACAGTACCCACACAAAATTTTCCTTACCACCACCACTGGTTACTTGACTAAGGGCCCATGCAACATGGGAGAATCTCGTTGCATGGGAGAATCCCAACACGAACCTACGATAGAAATTAGCAAGGCCTAAAAATATATGAAGCTCAATGAGTGTGGTTGGGGCTAGCCAATCATGAATGACTTGGATATTGGTTGGATCCACATGCACCCCATGCTCATCAACAATGTAGCCTAGTTACTGGACCCTGTCCATGTCGAAGGAGCATTTTTCCAAATTTGCATATAGCTTGTGCTGCCATAGAGTGTGCAGAACCTGTAGAATATGTTGCAAGTTTTTTGCCCAATTCTTGTTGTAGATGAGGATGTCATCCTGATACACACCCACAAAATAATTGGTGAAAGGCCGCAATATATTGTCCATAATTCTCATGAAATTTGTTTGGGGATTTGTCAAACCAAAGGGCATTACCAACCATTCAAAAAAATCTTTGGAATTGAAGGCATTTTTTTATACATATGTCTTCTCTATTGGGACTTGACCGTAGCTAGACTTAATATCAATCTTACTGAAGTATTTGGCATCCTTAAGTTGGTCGAGGAGATCGTCGATTTGAGGAACCAGGTATCGGTTCCTTACTATGATTTTATTTAGGGCTCAGTAATCGATGCAGAGTCTCCAGGTCTCATCTTTCTTCTGCATAAGCACAATTGGGCTTCCACACAGTGATGGGTTGGGTTGGATGTTCCATTTTTGGAGCAGTTATTGGATCTGACACTTGATCTCCTCATTTTCTAACATAGACTGACAATATACTGTCCCATTGGGTAGCGATGCCTTGGGGGTAAGATCGATTGAATGCTTGACCTGACAATGTAGAGGTACACTAGTAGGTGAGGAGAAGATGTCTTTGTATTCTTCCACAAACTTATCCACTTGCTTCTGCTGCATGGAGAGATCAACCGTGGAGGCCATGGATGTGGTTGCAACCTTTCAATCACTTTGAGAGAGAATTATGAAAAACAAAAACTTCCCAATCTAAGAGATATCCTTCCTGCATTGCTTGGAAGAGATCAAGGAAATGGAAGTAGGTGGGACTACCTCATGTATCTTGTACAATTTCCTGTCCAAAGTAATAATAACACTGTGAGGCCTAGATTCATATACAACATGACTCTTCGATAAATAAGGTTGTCCCAAATGAACATCACAAACTTCAAGGGGAGAAACATCACACAATACCTTATCTTTGAAGGGCTTGACGTCATAGGGACGGAGACACTGCTAGATGACACAAAGATTGCTTCCTTGGTAGAGTCATCCGATGGTGTATGGTTGCAGGTGTGGCATTGTTGGTAGGGCTAGTCACTTGACGACCTTCACTGAGATGAGGTTCTTCTAGCTACCGCTATCAATGATGAAGTGCAATGGAGTACCCTTCACCCACATCTGTAAATGAAAGAGGTTCTCTCCTTCCTTTGGCTCATTAGGCTCACTGGGCTGGATTTTGGTGGTAGAAATGGTGGCATTGGGTCCCACATCAATAATTCGTCTCCCCCTTTCTGGTTCTGACTTTGAGTCGGAACCTGCATCTGATTCAAATGCCTTTGCCACCAATTGTCGCATCTTTTGTTTAAGCTTCTGCTCGATTTTGGCAGCATATCGATAAGTTGCTCCCAAAGATGAGATGTTCAAAAAATCCATTTCTGTTTGGAAGTATCTATGAACATTGTCGTGGTACTTGAGCACTGGATGTCGCCCAAAATATTTGATACCCAGCTTGGTGTGCAAGGTGTTATCACTAGGAATCACCCTCATATTGCATAGAAGGTAAGCCCAGTGCCTGTTAACAATTAAGCTTGTCATGTTCTGGTGGATGGTGATTTTGGCCTAGGTCTATGATTTTGCTTATCTTTACCCCCCTTTTGTGTAGACCCGATCATAGATTTCTCCTCTCGATGTATATTTTCCTTTGTTGTTTGCTTTCATCCTTTGGTCGACTGGTTTTCCTTGTCGAAATTGTCCTGAGAGATATCAGCCCCGAGCTTTTATGTTCCCCCTATGGCCGATTACTTCTCTTTTTGCCTCTATTACCGAGACTTTTCTTTTTCCCAAGTCCTAGCCGTGTTGTCCAAGTCTTCATTATTGCAAGCCACAACACTGAGAGTAGTCTTATATGGAATCAAGCGAGCGCAGGAATCAGGATTTCAAATGTTGGGAGATTATGCATCAAGGATCGCGAAATCTCGATTCACGAAGGGGAAGATCTAGGCTATCCGTTTGTGAGAAGAAGAGGGTCGTTGATTTCACTTCAGTGATTTCAGGAATTGAGAGTTCAGGGTTCTCGTCGAAAAGTGCACCCATAGCCCGAAGCCCCGAAATGCGAAATCCTGATTTTGTGATTTTGTGAATCAAAGGTTTCCCAGGAGCAACATCTCTTTCTCCCGAAAGAAATCATGAAAGCTCCCATAAATTGGGCCCACGGTCCTAGCGCCCGGTCACAAAGGAAGTAGGTCTGGGAAAAGGGGCTTGCACTCGTCGCATAGTCAACATTTCGTATTGTCAAGGGAACGATCGTGGTCATCCATTTTGAAGTGAGTCTAACCTTCGATCTCAGCGGTCGTTTCACGATTTCGGGCATCACGATATTGAAGCCAAGATGGGGTGAAAACTCCTTAAATGAGAAACCCCAAAACATCATGCGGGACAAGTGTGAGGTGACAGCCCACGGTCACATGGGGCGGTTGAAAAGAGCCATGCCAAAGGGGTCAAGAGCATTTGTATTAACAACAGAGGAAGGCAACATGGTTTCAAGGTGCCAAGTTTGACTCAACAAGTTAGGAGCACCGCCTAAGAGCATTCATGGACATCTAGGATCGTCCCGATCCCAATAAGGGAAATTAATGGAGCCAAAGAAGGTGGTTGAAACCTCGTTTCAACCATAAATAGGAAGCATGGAAGCACCGATCATGGAGGCGGGATTTCATCCCAAGGTGACCTTGTCATGAAATTTTCCTGCAAAACCCATACTGTCTTAGATTTGCATCTGACAAAGGAATGCCTGTGCAGTCTGACAGAAGGAGAAGAAACAAAAAGCTTTGAATGAAGGGTTCCAATTGCATCCCTGGGGGACGTTAGTAGTTCTGAGTATATATACTCATGTTTTATATTTTGTAAGGGTCGATGGTTGAGTGGAGCTCCTGATTGTAAAGCTTTAGTAAAATCCTCTGGTTCTCTGGTTATGTTATGTATTTGAGACTTCTTGTCTAATAAAAGTCAGTTTCCTTTTCATCTCTTTGTAACGTTGTATTAGAAAACTCGGGCATGGAAGAATCCAGTCGAGGATAGTTGTGTTTGTGTGATGTATGTTTGATCACAGTGACACCGTTGTCGATTTTAATCAGTTCCCTGTGTTGCTTTCCTTCCAACACTGAATGAATCGGGCATGGATGATCCAGTCGAGCGATTACCATTGAATTGTGATGTATGATTGATTTCAGTTCATGATAATTTCATTTAGTTCCCTGTAGCTCTGAGCCAAGAAGATCTTGTCTTTCGAGTTCTCTTCTCCTTTGGTTTTCGAAAGACCAGACATCCACAACAGACCACTTCATCTTCTTTAGGTTCTTCCCTCTACTCACCACTATGCAACAAATCACTGAGTGAAGTTAGACTAAGACCTCACTTGTCTATGTATGCCAACTCGGTTTTCTGAGTTAAATAAATATAATCTTGAGACTGTGTCCATTAGACCACCCTTAAATTTATTCATTGTGACATACAAACTGATGGGTACTGGCCTTACCTCTGCCGCAATCCAGAGGTGACTACTGGTGCTAACATTTCTGGCGCCGCTGCCAGGGATGAAATTGAATAGTTTTGAAGGTGCATCAGAACTTAGTACATTAAATATTGCAACTATGCACCTGGCGACTGCACTGTGGTGGATCCACTGGCGACTCCACTATTTCAGTTATGGCTTCTAGAACCAGAAACACGAGGTCTGCTCCACAACTGCCTTTAGCAACACCTGGAGTTGACGCAGAGAAAATTGTCAGAAAGGGAAAGGCCCTCCGAGAAGGTACTTCTACTGTTGAACCAGGTATTTTTGATAATTTCCACTGTCCTTCTTTAGAAACTCCAATTTTTGCTTCTCATTCCCCTGTTATACCTTCTGTTGGAGTTTCCCGAACTTTAAATTTTTGGAGTGTTCTTGTTGAGTTTTCCCCTCTTGGTCTGGGATTGGAGGGAGAAACCCTTGTCACTCCTCTCTCTCCTAAAATTGTATCGTGGTTTAGACCCAATGTGTCTGAATATTTTCCCACCCCGGGCCTTACCACTCCTCATCCTGTTGTTGCTACTACAGATGGAGAAACCTCTTTTCCTTCAGGCCCTTTGGCCTTTTCTTCGAATCCTTTGTTGCTTCCCTTTCCTCCCAGAGGCTCAGTCCCAGTCTCCCCAGTTCTAACCCCTTCTCCTCCTAATTCTCCTCCACCTCATATCCCTATGGCAAGTGCTAATCTCCCTGGAAACAGAACGGATGCCATAGTGACTGCAAGATATGCCCCTCTAGTCCTACCTCATCCAATGAATGCCCTCCTTGTTGGAGATTACCTAAAATATATGCCTAAGTGTTGAAATAATGTAACTGCAAAGTGCATTCTAATTATTATTGTGGTATTATTCATTATATCAATCCCTTATTATGGATTCATCATGTCGGTTATTGTAAAAGACCAAATCCCCTTTTGCGGATTGGTTAAAGTATAATTGTAATAGGCAGAATAAGAAGTTCGTCCCAGAATATATTAAAGGTGGTTATAACCACCCAGAAGAAGAAGTCGGCCTTGCCAATGAAGAGACACTTCCACACGTGCCAGAATTGTATAAATAAGGAGGCTAGCGCCTCACTTAGACACACACTCACTTGTTCATTGAGGAGCAAGTTTCAGAGCTGCAGATGGAGAAGAGAGAGAGAGAGAGAGATAGAGGCGCATTCTTGGGAGAGGATTGTCTATATTTGTTTGAGTTATCTCTTGGCATTGTATTGGCTATCTATAATAAGGAAGTTTTGTTGAGTTTTCTCCCCCATGAGGGTTTCCCAGGATAAATGATGTGTCTCTTGTGATTGAGTATTTCTTAGTGATCCTATCTTATGTTATTGTTATCTAGTGAAATGCAAAGAACTCTAATAATAGCTTAAACCTTAACATGGTATCAGAGCTAAGATGAAGAGAGCATCTTTCACAAGAGAAAGTGAAAAATGCCACTATTGTCGTACATGCAAATTAGGGATTTTTATTGAAGAAGTATTTCAGCCCCAAAACCATCTACAAAAGTGTGCCCTTCCTCAAGGATCACTTTGGCATCCTCAGTGCAAATTTTCGGTGGCTAGATCTCCTAGAAAGTGAAACCCTAGTTTTCACAAAGTACCAGAAAACTAGAGTACCAGAAGTACCGGAAGTACCAGAGTACTAAAAGTACTAGAAAACCAGAAGCACCAGTCTAGAAATCCGTTGGTCAAGTTTGAGGGGGTAAAAGTTGGATTTTCAGAAATCTGACTGCACCAACTTACTCGCCTCAGCCCAACGCATCTATCCCCTAGATCAAAATTTCAAAATTTGAAGTTTGAAAAATTAGGATTTCCTCATAAAACCCTAAGTTGCAGTTGCAGTTGCAGTCTCAGAACCAGTTGCAGTATCAATTGTAGTTGCAGTATCAGTTGCAGTTGCAGCCATAGTACCAGTTGCAGTCACCCTTGAAGTTCTTAAGAGTTGGTGATCATTACCGTTGCTACCAGATCATGCCTCTACCTGCAAATGTCGTCAGAGGTATGTACTCACACATGTTTAAACGATTAATCTTTAAAGGGTATTTGCAGGAGAAGGAATCTATTGCCATAGATCCAAAAGGATCTCAAGATCCAACACATTTAGAGGAATGATGCAACCCAGGTGTGATTATTCTCATATGCATCTATTTGTTATGACATTATTTTGATCAGTGTTGCATGTTGTATCTATGACCATCATTCTAACCTTTGGTCAAAATCTAAGTCAAGGTATTAGATGGATTAAAAGTTGAGATCATGGAGTTTAACCTCTAACCCAACCTTCTGTCAAGATAGCATATTGTCTTAGTACAAAAGACAGGTTTAAGAAAGCACTCATAATCTTGAGTGAAGGAAACTTGGAAGAAAAGCAAGCACACTCATTCTTGAGGACAAGGCTCCAGGTTTGATTAATCAAGTTGATAAGATTCAAAGGTACACATGACAAATTGATGACTACCCCTTTACAAGTAACCACTATAGTTGATATAGCATTCTTTGTAAAGTATTATACTTGGTAGCATGTGAGCATATAGAGGTAAATACTTAATGTAATCATTTTCTTGATACAACTAACACCTCCTCTAGGAGAAACCTCGTGTGTTAGTTCCAGGTTTCCATGGAGGAATGTTCGATCACAACACTATAAGAGTGTTGAACTCACTTCGTAGTGTATCTCTTATTTTTTATCGTTTCTTCAGACAAGACATGAATGATATCTCTAAAGGAGCTACTGTGATGATTATTCATGCTATTTCTTTATCTATTATTATCAAAAGGATATTATTCTAGGCTATTGTTTTGTTGACCTTGTTTCAAGTCACAGGTGATAACCCTAAGAAAGTTATAGTGAAGGTTGTAGAAGGCAACATATTATATGAGACATGAAGTAGACTATGTACATGACCATATACACTCATGCACCAAAGAAGATGAAGAAGAAGCTATATCTTGAGATTCATAGTATCTCATATGAAGATTGATTGAAAGGAGCAGAAGGCTCCAAAGATGACCGAACATTAGAACAGGAAGCATACCTCATTTGAAGCCTGACTCAATCTTTCATATTTAGACTTGGTAAGCAACACCAAGTATACCCTGTAAGAGATCAACAGGGATGTGACCTTTGATGAAGATGTAATGCTCAAGAAATCAAGAAGATGCCAGCGTGAAAAAGTATATGAAGAAGAACTTGTAGCTCCCAAAACTATAGAATCAGTGAGGGAGGTTCCTAGAGTTGCAGAACCAGTAAGGGAAGTTGTAACTTTCCCTGATGAGGAAATTCTAGAAGATCATGACATAGTAGAATTTCAAGAACCTCCTTAGATGATGATCTCCCATAAGAGAAAGCTTGCTTGGGCTAGGGAGATTATTCAAGATGGAGAGAAGTATGGTGTTCCCGAAGGAACTACGAGACAGGTGAAGAGACCTAAGACATTCTCCAGCTATATGGCTTTGATGTGTGATCTTCTTTGAAGAATCCATTCAGAAGAAAGAATGAGAAGATGCCATGACAGAAGAATACCAATCCATAATAAAGAACGATGTATGAGAAATAGTTGCCAAACCGAAGAGCAAGGATGTGCTATCTTCCAAATGGCTCTTCAAAATAAAACATGTTGTTGATGGAAGTATTGAGAAGCATAAATAAAGATTTGTCACTCGTGGATTTTCTCAAAAGGAAGGTATTGACTATGAAGAGACATTCGCTCTTGTATCCAGATACACTTCAATCAGAACCATCATATCCCTTGTAGCTAAGATGAAGTGGAAGTTACACCAGATGGATGTAAAGACAACTTTCCTAAATGATGTCATCGAAGAAGAAGTGTATATAGAGAAAACTCAAGTATTTGAAGTTGAAGGTAGTAAGTCTCATGTCTGCAAGTTGAAGAAGGCTCTATACAGATTGAAGCAAGCTCCTAGAGCTTGGTATGGCAGGATAGACAGTTTTCTGATGAGCTTAGGCTTTACCAAGAGTAAAGAATATTCTAACCTCTACTTCAAGGTTATGAACGATGAGCCGGTAATATTGTTGTTGTATGTGGATGACTTATTCTTAACTGGAGAAGAAAATCTCATCACCGAATGCAAGAAGAAACTCACTTCAGAATTTGAGATGAAAGACCTTGGCCTAATGCATTATTTCTTAGATCTTGAGGTATGGCAGAGTCCAGAGAGGATATTCCTTAACCAAGGGAAGTATGCAGTCGAAATCCTAAAGAGATTCGACATGTTAGAGTGCAAGTCCATGAATACACCCATGGAAACGAAGTTGAAGCTACTGGTCGACACTTCGTCAAAATTGATTGATGCCACGCTGTATAGACAGATCATTGGATCACTAATGTACCTGATGAACACCAGACCAGATATCTATTTTGCCGTGAACACCTTGAGTCAGTTTTTGGTAGAACCCAGACATGTTCACCTAGTTGCTACAAAACATGTGAAGAGGTACCCTAAAGGTAAATTAGATTGTGGTCTCAGTTATGATGGAGATCATGATTTCACATTGAGTGGATACACTGATTCAGATTGGGTTGGAAGTGTCTCTGACAGGAAGAGAACTTCAAGATGTTGTTTCAGTTTGGGATCAGCCATGATCTCATGGAATAGTAGGAAGCAATCCAGCATTGCTCTCAGTACAGAGGAAGCAGAATACATTGCTGCATGTTCTTCCAGTTGTGAAGCTATATGGCTTCGAAAGTTGTTGACCGGTCCATTTGACCTAGAGATGGAAGAAACCACGATCCTATGTGACAACCAGAGCTGCATAAAGATGACAGAGAATCCTTTATTTCATGACAAGTTGAAGCACATAGAGATCCAATATCATTACATCTGTGACATGGTGCAGAGAGAAGCCATAAAGCTCCAATATGTTAGCATGGATGAACAGGTTACCGATGTATTGACCAAGCCTCTATCTCGTGTAAAGTTTGACCACTTTCGAGATAATCTTGGTATAGTTTGAAAGGACCTCCCTCGAAAGGGGGAGTAGTGTTGTGTTGAGATATATCTAGTATTGTGCTTCCAGCTTAATCGTTGTGACGTAAATCCAATCTAGTTGTTGTGTTGAGATATGCCTAGTACTGTGCTTCTAGTTTAATCATTGTGATGTAAAGCCAGTCTAGCTGTTGTGTTGAGATATGCCTAGTACTGTGCTTCCAGCTTAATTGTTGTGACGTAAAGCCAGTCTAGTACCGTGCTTCCATCTTAATTGTTTTGATGAAAAGCAAGATGAGTATTGTGCTTCCAACTTGATTGCTATGACGAAAAGCAAGTTGAGTATTGTGCTTCTAGCTTAATTGTTGTGACGGAAAGCCAGCCTAGTACTATGCTTCCAGCTTAATGGTTGTGACGTAAAGCCAGTCTAGTATTGTGATTCCAGCTTAATTGTTGTGTTGTGATTCCAACTTAATTGTTGTGGTGTTTCCAACTTAATTGTTGTGTTATGATTCCAGCTTAATTGCTATGGTGTTTCCAACTTAATTGTTGTGTGGTGTTTTCCAGCTTAATTGATGTGTGGTGTGCCAGCTTAATTGTTGTGATGTGTTGTCAGCCTCGTGCTGTGTTTCTAGCCTCATGCTATGATGATGTGTTGCTAGCCTTTGTGCTGTGATATTGTTGCTTTTGATGTTGTATCATCCTTGTGTTATAATTGATGATGAGGATGTATTAGTGTTATACTAATCCATGTTGGTGCAGTTGATGATGATGATGCCACTTCAGCCTCTTGCTGAAGATGATGATGATAATGCCACTTCAGCCTCTTGCTGAATATGATGATGCCACTTCAGCCTCTTGTTGAAGATGATGATGATGACGCCACTTCATCTCTTGAGTCCTTGCTGAAGATGATGATGATGATATTATTTCAGATTTAATGTTGAAGATGATGATGATGATATTATTTCAGATTTAATGTTGAAGATGATGATGATGTTACCTTAGCCTCATACCAATGAGGATGATGATGCTACTCTAGATCCATGCTGTGTTGATGATGCTGCAGCGTCTATGTTGTGTTGATGATGAGAAAAAATTTTGATGATTTATAGATACGCCAGTTAGTGTTCCAAGATGATATTGATGATGTTGTCCTCTCACCCACCAGATGTTGTTGATGATGTTGTCCTCTCTCTCGCTTGATGTTGTTGTAGAATAACCTTCTTGTTAAGGGGGATTGTTGAAATAATGTAACTGCAAAGTGCATTCTAATTATTATTGTGGTATTATTCATTAGATCAATCCCCTATTGCATATTGAACATATCGGCTATTGTAGAAGACCAAATCCCCTTTTGTGGATTGGTTAAAGTATAATTGTAATAGGTAGAATAAGAAGTCGGCCCCAGAATATATTAAAGAGGCCCTAGAATATATTAAAGGTCGTTATAACCACCCAAAAGAAGAAGTCAGCCCTGCCAATGAAGAGACAATTCTACACGTGCCAGAATTGTATAAATAAGGAGGCTAGTGCGTCACTTAGACACACACTCACTTGTTCATTGAGGAGCAAGTTTCAGAGCTGCAGTTGGAGAAGAGAGAGAGAGAGAGAGAGAGAGAGAGAGAGAGAGAGAGAGAGAGAGAGGCACATTCTTGGGAGAGGAGTTTCTATATTTGTTTGAGTTATCTCTTGGCATTGTATTGGTTATCTATAATAAGGAAGTTTTGCTAGGTTTTCTCCCCCATGAGGGTTTCCCAGGATAAATGATGTGTCTCTTGTGATTGTGTATTTCTTAATGATCCTATCTTATGCTATTGTTATATAGTGAAATGCAAAGAACTCTAATAATAGATTAAACCTTAACACTAAATTCACTGGAGAGGAGGACATAACTGCTAAAGAGCACCTTGTTGCCTTCTACAATTATGCAGACAATCTAAATATTGAAAATGAAGACGTCTGGATGAGAGTCTTTGTCCATAGCCTTGATGGTGAGGTTAGGAAGTGGTTTAGGGGATTAACCCCTGGATCTATTGTTGGTATTGAGGCTCTATATGATGCCTTCTTGAGACAATGGGGGGATAAAAAGGACTTTATGTATTATATCACAGAGTTTGGGTCCTTGAAGAGAAAAGAGGGAGAACATGTTTCTGATTTCTCCAAAAGATTCAACAAGATGTACAATAAGATCCCTACTGAGATAAAGCCTACATAAGCCTCTGCCAAAATCACTTATGCTAGTGATTTTGACCCCAATTTATGCCTCCTTCTTAGGGAAAGAAGAGCTACTTCCTTGACTCATATGCAAGATGAAGCCTTGGAAGTAGAATCCAATGTATTGGTAGTTGACAGACTTAGGAGCAAAGCCGACAGAGACAGAGGAAGAGGAAGATCTGAGGCCTCAACCTCTGGTTCTTCTGCATCCTACCCTCAAGTAGATGAATTAACCAAGATGGTGAAGTCCCTGTCTGCAGAAATGGAGAAGATGAAATTTGAAGGGAAGCAAGGTTATAAGAATGTCCCAAATACTGATAACAGAGGCAGCTTCAAGAGGCCGAATAACAATGTTCCTCACATTATGCCAAGGGAGCAGAGGGACATAGATAGAAGCGATCAAAAAATACAGACTCCCCTTCAAAATAGCCTTGTTATTGATGAGGAAAGGGAAGAAGAGGAGCTTGACCCTGAAATTCACTGTATTGGAGACACCTCCCCATTTCCCCATTTGACTTAATCTGCATATGAGGAATCCCTTCTGAACAGTCAAATAAATGAGCTAAGCAAGGGAGAAAAGGCCAATACCAGTCCCAACAAATACAACCTCCGGTCCAAGATGAAAATAGAAGATTCTGACATCCCTGCTCAACCTCCCAGAGCAGAGAATCCTACTAAGCATGCAACAAATACCATTAAGGAAAATAAAGCTCAGAATCCCTCGCTAATAGCCAAAGACCCTGTCCCAGAGGTGAGAGAAATTATGAAACCCCCTTCCTCCTTTATATTTGAGCATGAAATTCAGAAGATCAGAATCCCTGTCCCAGAGGTGAGAGAAATTATGAAACCCCCTTCCTCCTTTATATTTGAGCATGAAATTCAGAAGATCAGAATCCCTGTCCCCCTGTTAGATCTAGTCAAGCACAAAGACTTCAAAAGGTCCCTCTCTAAGCTGTTGCAACCCAAACCACCCTATCATTCCATAGACTCAGTAAACCTCCAAGAAAAAAATCCTGCAGTCATATTAAGTCCTATGGTAGAAGACAGAGATGATTCATCCCCTCCCTTCTACACATCCCTAAACATACATGACAAGGTGCCACACAACTGTCTGATGGATTCAAGGGCTTCCCATAATCTCATGCCCAAAACTGTCATGGAAGAATTAGGACTGGAAGTCACAAAGGCTTATCATGATTTGTATTCTTTTGACTCGAGGAGAGTGAAATGTCTTGGGGTCATCAAAGATCTGGTGGTAACCTTATTTCAATTGCCCATGAAAAGTGTGGTCATGGATATCGTGGTGGCTAATGTTCCTCCCAAGTTTGGAATGTTGTTATGAAGATCTTGGCTAAAATGACTTGGGGGGACCTTGCAAATGGACCTCACATATGATACCATTCCAGTATTTGGAGGGGAGCATAGGAGACTATACAAAGCAACTCAATTGGCCTACATTATCAGTGATGAAGCCGATCCTACCAATCATCCTATCTTTGCCTTTGATATTGATTTGGGTTCCAGTCTGTTGCAGCTCACTGATGCTCCTGAGCCCCCTCTTGAAATAAGAAATCCTATTGCTCTCTATGAAGATTCTCCTCCAATTACCTCTATTTGGAAAATGTTCTTTGATGGAGCTTCTTCTAAAGAAGGTGTTGGTGCTAGGGTAGTTTTTGTTTCCCCTGCTTAGGAAACCACATCACTGTCGTACAAATTAGAATTTGAAGCTACCAATAATGTAGCAGAGTATGAAGCTCTTGTTTTGGGCTTAAGGGATGCAAAGGACATGGGGATTGAAGAGATATCTGTGTTTGGAGATGCTAAACTGATTATCTAGCAGATCAGAAACATTTATCAGGCCAAACATCCTCGGCTTAGGAGTTACAAAAATGAAGCATGGGACCTCATTGACAGTTTTTTCCTAGCTTTCAACATATCATTTATTCCAAGAGTAGAAAACATTGTGACTGATTCTCTGGCTGTTTCAGCAAGCAATTTTAGAGTTCCTCTGCCACCTAAACTCAGGTACAATGTAGAATTGAGATATAGACCCTCTATACCTAACAATGTCAAGCATTGGAAAGTGTTTGAAGATGATCTTGAAATCAAAATATTCCTAGAGACTGTTGATGAGTTTTCAACATTACATATTGATCAAGATCCTGATCCCGAAATAAATCCTCATACTGGTGCGTTTCTGAACAAAATTGTTGACAATCATATTGTTCAGTTGCCCAACAATCACATTCCAAAAGGACTGGCTCCTTTGGAAAGATTATTTGACAAAAAAGATGTGGCAGCAAAGGGTAAAATATCAAATGATGATGTTGATGCAACATAGTGCAACATTGGCATAGAGAAGGAGCCAAAGTTTGCAAATTGTCAAGCAGCTTGACAAGAAAGCAGAGGGCCGAGTATGTTGAGTTATTAAAAGAATTTGTTGATGTAGTTGATTGAAACTATGAAGACCTCAGAATATATGACACAACTGTCATTGAACATAAGATTCTAGTGAAAGAGGAGTCCAAACCATTTAGGCAGAAATTAAGACAGATAAACCCTATGTTGTTGCCTATTATGGAAAGAGAGGTAAAGAATCTACTGGATTCACAAATCATCGTACCCTTGAGATATTCAGAGTGGGTGGTCAACTTGGTCCCAATAAGGAATAAGAGTGGGGAAATCAGACTTTGTGTCGATTTCAGAAACCTGAACAAGAGCTCAAAGAAAGACCACTACCCCTTGCCAAAGATGGAACACATTTTACAAAGGGTAACTGACACATCAAGGATATCTATGATTGATGGATTTTCAGGCTACAATCAGATCTTGGTCTTTCCTGAGGACAGAGAAAAAACGGCCTTCACCACTCCTTGGGGTACATTCATGTATGCCAAAATGCCCTTTGGATTGATGAACGCAGGGGAAACCTTTCAGCGAGCCATGGATATAACTTTCATTGGAGAAAGGGACACGTTCGTGGTCATCAATCTGGATGACATTACAGTTTTCTCCAGGTTTGACAGAGAGCACTGTGAGCATTTGAGAAGGGTGTTCCTGAAATGAAAAAAGTTTGGTCTCTCCTTAAATCCCCAAAAATCTATGTTTTCCATGAAGGAGGGAAAGGTGTCGGGCCACATAGTATTAGTCGAAGGATTCAAGATTGATCCCAGACAAGTTGAAGCAATTCAAACCTTGTCACTCCCAAGATCTAAGAAATAAGTCCAATCTTTCCTAGGAAAAATTAATTTTCTGAGGAGGTTTGTTTCCAATTTTGCTAAGATGGAAAAGCTTATAACAACCATGTTGAGGAAGGGAAATGAAGTTAAATGGACTATTGAGTCTCAAAATTCCTTTGATCTGATAAAGAAGGCCTTGACTGAGGCACCCGTGCTTATCAGTCCCAATTACTCAAATGATTTATTTATTTTCTCATTTGCTTCATTTGACACTGTAGCGGTTGTTTTGTTACAGAGGAATGTTGAAGGGTTGGAGCAGCCCATCTCCTTTTTCAGTCGGGCATTGAAATATGCTGAGGTAAAATATGACATGATGGAAAAGCAGGCCTAAACTTTGGTTAAATCTCTCAAGGCTTTCAGAGTCTATGTCCTGCAGTCAAAAATCACTGCATATGTCCCTTCAACTATCATGAAGGAAATTCTCATTCAGCCAAACATAGATGGAAGGAGGAGCCAATGGATTGCCAAAATCCTCGAATTTGACCTGGAGATAAATCCCACCAAATTGATTAAAGGTCAAGGTTTAGCCAGACTATTGGACGAATCTAATTGCAAAGCCTTTGGGGTAAGCTTCATCAATGAATGCTCAGAAAATCAACAGGTTGAACCATATGATACAAATGCTCAGGCAGACCCCCCATTAGTAGGATGCCCTTGGTACAAGGCTGTCATATATTTTCTACAAGAGTTGCGGCCCCCCAATGCCATGCAAAGGAACAAGGCAAGAGATTTAAAGCTCAAATCCATTAAATACTGCCTTGTTGGTAAAAAATTATATTGGAAAGACCCCCTGGGGGTACTTCTGAGATGTTTAGACCCACACTAAGCACAAAGGATTATGTCGGACTTTCATGATAGTTCGTCTCGGGGGCATCACTTCTGGAAAACGACGGCTCATAATATTCTCAAGGCTGGTTATTTCTGGCCCACTTTGTTCATTGATGTTTGCACAAAAGTCAGAGCCTGTGCTAAATGTTAGAAATTCTCAGGAAAGCAGCAGCTAAAGCCCCTACCATTGAAACCTGTGATTGCTTCAGGGCCCTTCTAGTAGTGGGGCCTAGAGTTCATTGGGGAGATTCATCCTACATCCAGCAGTCAGCATAGATGGATCCTGATGGCCACAAATTATTTTACCAAGTGGATAGAAGCTATCCCCACAAGGTAATCATCAGCTTCCTGGAGGATATCATAGCAAGGTTTGGTTGTCCGAGTAGAATTGTCACTGATAACGTTGCATATTTAAAAGAAGAACCATTGATATGATTCTGTGAGTAGTTCAGAATTGCGCTGATCCACTATACCCCCTACTATCCGCAAGGCAATGGATTAGCAGAGTCCTCTAACAAAAGCCTCATCAAAATCATAAAAATATTGTTAGAGGACAACAAGAAAGCATGGGATTCAAAGCTCAAATTTGCTTTGTGGGCTGATAGAATGACAACTAAATGGTCCATGGGCATCTCCCCTTTCTAGCTTGTATATGGGACTGGAGAAATTTTTCCCTCTTAGCTCGCATTGCCAGTAGCAAAGTTCTTCCAAGACTACCAAAAAGAGCCCGATGATATGATTAGGAGGATTCATCAGCTAGTAGAAGTACAACAGACTAGAGAGCAAGTGATGGACAGAGCACATGACTGTCAATAGAAAATCAAGCAGGCCTTTGGCAGGGAGAGAAGAAAAGAGCATTTCCAGCTGGGAGAGCTAGTGCTCAAATGGGATGCACCCAAACAAGACAAGGGCAAGCATGGTAAATTTGAGGCCCTTTGGATCAGACCCTTCAAGATTTATGAGACATTTCCCAATAATACTTATAGATTGCAGAATCTAGAGGGTGGTGAATTTTTTGTTGGCCCTATAAATGGACACTTTTTGAAAAGGTTTTTTGTTTAAAAGTCGCAGTCGACATCCCACCATTGTAAATATCGTTCATGTTTTATGTTTATTCTTGTTTTAAATAGGAGACTCCATAACCCAAAGAAAGGCATTGGAGCTCCGTGTTCTTGGCAGCTCGTAGGGAGCATGCCATCCCCCGTGGAGCCAAATGTTAGTGATTAAGCTTGTCATGTTTTGGTGGATGGTGATTTTGGCCTAGGTCTGTGATTTTTCCTTTCTTTTCCACCCTTTTGTGCAGGCCCTATCATAGATTTATCCTCTCGGTGTATATTTTCCTTTGTTGTTTACTTTCATCCTTTGGTCAACTGGTTTTCCTTAATGAAATTTTCTGAGAGATATCGGCCCCGAGATTTTCTGTTCCCCCTATCGCTGATTACTTCTCTTTTTGCCTCTATTACAGAGTCTTTGTTTTTTCCCAAGTCCTAGCCGTGCCATACAAGTCTTCATTATTGCAAGACGCATCACTGAGAGCGGTCTTATATGGAATCAAGCGAGCACGAGAATTAGGATTTCAAATGTTGAGAGATTATGCATCAAGGATCATGAAATCCCGATTCGCGAAGGGGAAGATCTAGGCCATCTATTTGTGCGAAGCAGAGGGCCATTGATTTGACTTCGACGATTTCAAGAATCAGGAATTCGGGGTTCTTGTCGACAAGTGCACCTATAGCCCGAAGCCCCAAAATGCAAAATCCCGATTTCGTGATTTCGCATATCAGAGGTTTCCCAAGAGCAAAATCTCTTTCTCCTAAAATGGGAAATAATGAAAGCTCCTAGAAATTGGGCCCACGGTCCTAGCGCTCAGTCACAAAGGAAGAAGGTCTGGGAAAAGGGGTTAGCGCTCGTCGCATAGTCGACATTTAGTATTGTCAAGGGAATGATTGTGGCCGTCCATTTTGAAGCGAGTTTGACCGTTGATCTCAGTGACCATTTCGTGATTTTGGGCATCGTGATATTGAAGCCAAGATGGGGTGAGACTTCCCGAAATGAGAAACCCCAAAACATCATGTGGGACAAGCATGAGGTCATGGCCCGCAGTCACATGGGGTGGTTGAAAAGAGCCACGCCAAAGGGGACAAGAGTGTTTGTATTAACAACAAAGGAAGGCAACATGGTTTCAAGGTGCCAAGTTTAACTCAACAAGTCAGGAGCACTGCCTAAGAGAATTCATGGACATATGGGCTCATTCCGATCCCAATAAGGGTAGTTAATGAAGCCGAATAAGGTGGTTGAAACCTCGTTTCAACCATAAATAAGAAGCATGGAAGCACCGGTCCTGGAGGTGGGTTGTCAGCCCAAGGCCACCCTGTCATGAAATTTTCCTGCAAAACCTTTACTGTCTTAGATTTGTGAGGTTTCAACCATAAATAAGAAGCATGGAAGCACCGGTCCTGGAGGTGGGTTGTCAGCCCAAGGCCACCCTGTCATGAAATTTTCCTGCAAAACCTATACCGTCTTAGATTTGTGTCTGACAAAGGAAAGCTTGTGCAGTTTGACAGAAGGAGAAGAAACACAAATCTTTGAATGCAGGGGTCCAATTGTGTCCCTAGGGGATGTTAGTAGTTCTGAGTATATATACTCATGTTTTATATTTTGTAAGGGTCAATGGTTGAGCGGAGCTCCCAATTGTAAAGCTTTAGTAAAAGCCTATGGTTCTCTGGTTATGTTATGTATTTGAGACTTCTTGTCTAATGAAAGTTATTTTCCTTTTCATCTCTTTGTAATGGTTGTATTAGAACACTCAGGCATGGAAGATCCAGTCGAGGATAGTTGTGTTTGCGTGATGTATGTTTGATCACAGTGACACCGCTGTCAGTTTTAATCAGTTCCCTCTGTTGCTTTCCTTCCAACATTGAATGACCCTGATAGGGATGATCCAGTCGGGTGATTACCATTGAATTGTGATGTATGATTGATTTCAGTTCATGATAATTTCATTTAGTTTCCTGTAGCTCTGAGCCAAGAAGATCTTGTCTTTCGAGTTCTCTTCTCCTTTGGTTGCCGAAAGACCAGACGTCCACAGTAGACCACTTCATCTTATTTAGGTTCTTCCCCCTACTCACCACTGTGCAACAAATCATTGACTGAATTTAGACTAAGACCTCACTTGTCTATGTATGCCAACCTAATTTTTTGAGTTAAAGCAATATAATCTTGAGACTATGTCCATTAGACCACCCTTAAATTTATTCATTGTGACATACAAACTGATGGGTATTGGGCTTACCTCTGCTGCAATCCAGAGGTGACTTTTGGTGCTAACAGTACCCATGAGTTTATGTGTAAATGTAAATCAGTTTTAAAGAGGTCAAATGGACAAGACTCAAGATAATAATGTTCTAACTCAGAAATCTAGGCTAGCATTCACAGGCAATTGAGGTCTTGGCTAATTTCAGTCAGTAAGTGGGAGTAAAGGTGAATAGAGGGAAGACTTTGATGAGAAAAATGTAGAGGTTTACTATAGACGTCAGGTCTGTAAGAAACCTAAGGAAGAAAAACTCAAAACATGAGATCTTCTTGAATTCAAAGTTTAAGGACACTAAAGAAACATCATAATAATATTATAATCAAACATCCATCATAATATCACTACAATAAATCAAGTGAATCTTTCAAGCATAAATACTTCAGAATCAGAGGCAAATAAGATGGAGTAAGAAAGATGACTTCTATTAATCAAGATGTCTCAAATCAGGTACATAACTAGTTCATAAAAACTTCATCAAAATATTACAGCATAAGAGAGCCTAGCTCAACCATTTGAACCTACTAAAGCATTTAGACTATCGATTTATAACAAAAGGGGAGACAATAGCTGGATGTGTGAGCTGGCCTTCTTCCCATGAAAATCTCCAAGTAGTTATTCCATCTAACAACTTAAACTAACAACTGTGCTATAAAAAGGGAAAATGTTGGCCACTGATGCAACCAACTTTGAACTGACTTGATCTTCTTGATATGCATCTCCCTGCATGCCAAGTGTCTTTTAGTTGCTTGTAACTGTCATCATGTTGCTAGCTGCTATATTTTCCTTTCTCCACATCAACAACCATCCACAAGGATGATATTTCGATCTCCTTGATTCCTAGTACCTGTTGGTAGCTTCATTCGATAGCGCTATGGGTAGCGAGCCTTTGTAGCATCTTCACCAAATTCCTGTAATTCCGTAGAACGACCTCCAAAATAGGCATGTCGAATGGGTAGTGCCACGCTTTGTGCCTCTGTCAAAATTCGACCTCTGTCCAAAATTTCAGTAGTGCCATGCTTGTGTGCTTCTGTGCTGAAATTGACCTCTGTCTAAAATTTAAGTAGCGCCTTCCTATGTGTTTGCGTACAATTTGGTAGCGCCTCGACTGAATTCGCAGCACCACATTCCAATGCTGATAGATTTGGTAGCACCCTTAGGTAGTTAGCAACGCCATCGCTACATCAGTCTTAGGTGATTGGGCAGCGTTAGAGGCAGCAAACTGATAGGACATGAAATTTAGACAATTCCATAGCGCCATAGTGCTACAGAATGTCTGCGCTACTACTGTTGAAGAGATTAATTCTTTCCAGAACACCAAAAACTTTGAGCAGTATGCATTAGAAGCCTATATGGTACTGGTATAGTGTATTGAACCTCCCTTCACATGTGAAGTACATTTGAATGATCCTCAAAATTTTATCAAATTCTCCAACGAGATGATTTCTTGGTACCCGTATGGACAAATTAACAGTTTGATATCCATGTTTAAGGAAGTCTTTGGAAAAGGTTGCATCCAAGGCCATGGATTTAAACCAATTCTCCCCAGTGATAGGGATCCCTGTAGCTGCTAAAATAGAGGTCTCAGACACCTCAAACTTTAGGTCCCCTACCTTGGTCTTGAGGCCATCAAAATGTAATGCAAACTGCCTTGCCACCTCAGCATGACCTCTTTGCATATTTTGGCAGAAAGTGAGGCAGCCCACCCTTTGGAAAACTTCTCTAGCCATGGGCTCTACCTCGAATAAATACATGTCTATAGGCTTAGTTCTAAGCACATTACCTCCCTTGTGCGACCTCTTCTTCTAAGGAGTATCCATAGTTTAGGATGAAAGCTTAAGAGCTATGGAGTGGTGATGACCAGGAAAATAAGGATTCAGACTTCAAAAGAATCTGACAATGAAGAGTAGCTGCCCCTTTTGAGGAATTCTCCCTAACTCAAACTGATTGCTAGCTTAGGAAACACTGACTATGAATTTCTCTCCCTTGACTGCGTACAGATATTAAAACTGAGGAAAAATCATATGGTGAAGGGATACACTATAATTGTCTTTGAAAACTGGGTCGAAAATAGTCGAATTCAAAAGATAGAGGAGGCAGGGAAAAAAGCAACGTCGTTTCAGTAACTTTTTTGGGTAGCACACTACGCATACAGGAGATGAAACTTGTTTGGACACTCAGAGCTTGGGAGCAATGGCGAGTAGATGTCTTAAGAATGATACCAGGTGATGGTAACTGTAGGTTTGAGTTGAAGGGAAACTGATAGGAAGGCGTGAGGAAAATATCTCCTCTAGCTATGCAGGCACGATAGCTACCAAAACTCCGAGCGACAAATTCTCCTTGAAATTGATATGTAGAGGGGGAAAATCATGGAATACCTGGAGAATGATGACAACTCGGAGTTTCAACGAAATATTAGGAAAGTATCATGAGTAACTCGGCCTCCAAATCCACCTTAGCATCTGATGTGGTAGCGCCACTGCCAATTGGTTCGAACTGGTAGTTTGTGCAGTGCAAAAATTTGAACTTTCAAAATTTGAAAACCGTTAGCAGAGCTCAAAAATATGAATCCTCAAAGGCATGTTTTAACTAACCATGGTGTTGAAAACAAGGAAGAGATGACATCAGCGCAATAATCACAAATCATGGTGAAATATGATGGACATGGAGTGCGCTACAGAAACTCCTGGTGAGTTGCCAGCGCTCCTTTTCAAACAATGATTTGACCAGTAAGCATAGGACAAACACACAACATGGCAAGGCTACATAGGCATGAGTGAGGAGGGTGACATGTCAAGTCGAGCTGGTCATGGAGTAAGTCGAACTTAGTGTCAAATCATGAAGGGGATCAAAACATAAGTCATGAAAATTAACCTAGGCCAAAAGTTCATCTAAGGATCAAATTTTGAGCCATGACTTAAACCTTTATTTATCAAAGTCATCTAAGTAAATCACACATTTAAGAGACAAATCAAAATTAAAAAATTTAAAGGCTTAGAAAAATCAAAACTAAGGGCTAAAGACCTAAGGAAACTTAGTGTGATAACACAAGGTATGGAAGATATTTGTGAACTCTGACATTGTTTGGTCCCTTTCCTGCCACAGTGTGGTCCATCTTGTATACAGGTCGTCATAACTTCCAACAAGGTAGTATTATTCCTTAATAACATCGTTGAAGGACTCTCAGGTGAGTGTGACTTTAAATAATGAGGATTCCTCTATTGCCTTTTTCTCACAGAAAGTCTCCCACCAATATTTCACATGGGGGATGACTTTGAGGAGCACAAATGTAATCTTTTCTCTATTGGAAATGTTATGGACAAAAAAACACCCTTCTAGCATATTCAATCATTTTTCTACAACATTTGCATCTATTTGACCTTCAAATATAGGAATATCAAAGTTGATCTGTATCTTGAAGGGGGTGGCGCCTTCGCTCGAGGAATATGTGTCGCATGTTGGTAGCTGTCGAAGGATTTGCGCAAAACTATCCATCATCTCATTCCTCTGTTGTGCGAGGGATTCCTCGAGCAATAGTTTGAAAGGATCTCTTGTCCCATCATCTTTATTTTCTCCCGCCATGGAAGGTCACTTGGGCGTGCGAGAGCTCTTGTCCTTAGGAGAAATAAGCTCGAGAACCAACTTTTTGTACCATGACCTTGTCAGAGACATGCACTAAGAACGACAAGGAGCAGACCGCTCTGACACCATTGATCCATATTTTATGAGTAGAACGAAATGAATACAGATCTATATTATTAATACAGAGATACAATGAACAATAACAAAGATACAATAAAACATGCATTCTATTCAATAACGAAATACGCTGAAACTGTAAAATGCAGACTGAAACAAGTTTGCTAGAATGGTGTCGGCTTATCTCCGAGAAGAGATGTGATGACTACGCTCATTCGCAAGAAGATGAGTACAATGAGGCTCCAAAGGCCTTTTTACATTAAACATGAATGAAAAAACCCTAGACATCCAAAAACCTAACCCTAGGAGATGAAGCGACAAAAGTCATGTGGGTCTCGTTCGGGTAAGTTGGTACATCAACTTCTCGGGGTTGTAACTTTTGCATACGATCTTCGTTTTAGGCGCACGATAGCCCGTTGGAATGGTCTATCTGAGGATTACACATTATGCCATCACACTCTAATTTATCTAACAATGTGATTGTGGAGGACCTAAAATGCCCTGTTTATGGCCTCAAAGTTTAGGACTCGAAAAGCTAGAAAAAAATTGTCAAGATAAAAACTGAAACTACCAAGATGACTTTTGTATGTGAGCCAGTTCGAATAGGTAGGTGACCACTAATATCCACCTGAATCATTCATACTCAATAACCTTTGATTCATTCATACATTACAACATAAGGCAACAATTTTTTTTTCTTTGAAATTGCAAATTCTTCGTCAAATTATATATTCAATCCACGCTGAAATTAAATCTTAATGTTTATACTTACTATCACTCTCTAATCTATGATGATTAAGCTTACTAAAATTATACATTCAATTCACGTTGAAATTAAATCTTACTGTTTATACTTACTATCATTCTCTTAAATTTGCTAAAATATCAAAACCATGGATGCAAAAAGTGTCCATATAAATTTTGATATCATGAAAGAAAAAATGCTACACAAAGAGAGTTAAGGGGATCAATACCCACCCCGACATAATAAAATAATCCCACGCTATAAAAACACCAATCATTCCAACGACCTATATATAATCCCACGTTATAAAAACACTAATCTAAATGAAATTTGAATACAAGAAGGATGGGATTTCTCTACCAATTACAAGTTGTAACAATGGCAACAAACGATAACAACACCTTTGCTACTATTCAAAGGTCGATGTAATCATATCCCAATAAATGAAAGTGCTTTATATAAGCAACCCAAAGAGACTTAATATAACTGTGCATAAATCATTAATAAAGAGAACATGAAAGTGGTATCAAATACACAATACTTGCGGAATTCCCAAATAGTTAATAATGGTCAATGGACAAAGAATAGGCCAAAACATATTAGGTAGAATCCTGTCAAGTTCAACTTTTACATTTTTTTTGGGTGTGCAGTACCGCGGTAGTAGTGGTAGTTTTTATTTCGTAATTTGGCTCAATCAAGGATATTTCACCTGGATTATATCTCTTCATATAGAGCATAGCTATACTTTGTTTAGTATAAAGATGAAGCACATCAGTATTATATGTAACTCAATTGTATATTTAGACATTTGTTAACATTCTTTTATACTTGGTCAATTTGACATACAAGAAAACATACGAAACTCAAGAGATAAATATAATGTAGGTGGCAACAATGATACCTAATACCCGACTTTTTTTATTATATTGTAAAACATAAACAAAGCTTTACAAAGAGAGTGTTGTTGTCCCAGTTACATAGATGGGTAGAATCTCATGACTCTACCTCATACATCAAAACTATCTAGACCTGTGGTTCTATCACACCAAGACTTCCCCTTGTTGTTCCTCCTTGCCTCAGCCTAAGGTGCGCCTCACTTGTGTGCCCAACCTTAGAGCTCAGTGTCTCTTGCCTTCACTTTCTCCATGCCATCCTTTGGTTGTGTTATCTTTCTCTTATAGAGACTCCAAGGGTCACTTGTGCGAAACGTCATGTCTCTTGGGTGTGTCGTGCCCCTTCACGACTCGTCACACTCAACAGATCGTCGCACCCCTCCACGGACCCAATCCAGCCAAACGAGACCATTTTCCCATCAATCGTCGCATCTCTTGGATCGGTTGCCTTGTGGTCTTCCTTGTTCCCATCATCGTGACACTTCGTGGGTGTGTCGATGGGGTCGTCCAACCTCTTTGGTGTGCCCATGTTGCTAAAGGAAGATGGGTCCACTACTTGGGTATCCTCCCAAGTTGCCTCGCTCTTGCCCAAACACAACCCAAGTCTCCATCGTCCGTCACACGAGAAGAAGAGTGTGTGCCCCCTTGGGCTCGCCAGACAGATCCAGTACTTGGGCATGCTCCCAAGTTACCTTGCTCTTGCCCAAACGCAACCCAAGTCTCCATCATCCGTCACACAGGAAAAAAGATGTGTGCCCCCTTGAGCTCGCCCATCACCATTGTACTCCAAGATGCTCCTATACCCCTATTACAAGTTATTTCCCACTTCCCTCCTTATGCTCTTCGTATGTTCCGTCGTTGAATCTACCAAGGAGCACACACTCGATGGGTATCCCAAAAGGCCTTACAGTTAGCATTATGAGATTTACGCTTTATGCATTCTCAAGACCACTTCATTAAGTAGCACTGCAATAACATCGAGACACATTTATCAAAGATGAGCTATGAATGAGTTCCATAATCTGATGGTGTGACTCATCATCTAGGAGACTAAGTATAACCATATCATAAAGCATTGTAACAGTTTATACCTATATATAAATTGAATTGAAATTTTTTATGATTAATATATTTGGTGATAGATTATTATGTATATAAGTTGAATTGAATTTTTTTTAATGATTAATAGATTTGGTGATGATTATGATGCCGATGGGGAGGCAATCCTTCATCCTTACTTACAGACAGGGCTGAGAATGAAGTCAAGCATGGAATCAACTGCTCCTAGAAAGACAGACCAGCCATTGCTTTCAGTCCTCACACGGAAGGAACACCCTTACCTTTCATTCAGACACTACACACCGAGCAGGGCATCATACTCGCACTCAGAGATTGAGACCCACAACAGCTCCGCCCATGCTCTGCCAGGGGTTTGAATGCAGCCATCCAAGCCTTTAAAAGCAGACTAAAAAAAGCAAGCAGGGGAGGACAGACAGTCTACCAGCCGATTCAATGCAGACAATACACTCCCATCACTTGGCAGTTACAGCAGGCATCCAGCCTTCCATCCGATGGAATACATCCCACCATTGCAATTCTTCCTACCATTGGATTCCTTCCTTCAGGGATGTAACGGTTTTTTTTAGTGACATATATATGATATGTGTGGCCAAGATTTAATAAAACCAAAATATTCTTTATCGTATCTCTTTAATAGAGGGTTGCTATTAAATCTATTAACTTAGTTTGCATTTAATAAATCCATGGGGTGCAGGCCGTTTCCCACTCGTTTCTCTTTAATGGTAATGGAAGGTTGGGATTAAATCCGACGGTCTATACACCGCCCGCCGCAGCATTCAATGCTGCGTAGCAGGGAGTAGTAATGGCAAAGGTACTTTTGACCTGTCGCATCTGTGAGCCAAAGAGGTATGGCAGCGATGATTTCCATTTTATTTTGTTTCGTTATGTTCAACATAGGTTACAGACACTAACCCAAGCACCGTGACCGGTGACTTTCAGAGCAGCCTCGCGTTGAAGATGGTGGAGAATTACCATAGGTTACAGACACTAACCGAAGCACTGTGACCGGTGACTTTCAGAGCAGCCTCGCGTTGAAGATGGTGGAGATGTACCATCGGTTACAGACACTAACCGAAGCACTGTGACCGGTGACTTTCAGAGCAGCCTCGCGTTGAAGATGGTGGAGAAGTACCGTTTCGTAAGCTTCTTCTTTTAAAGGAACAATGCATGATTCAATAATAAAAGGGGCGTGTGCTGCTTTTATTGGAGAAACAGCCAAGATCTCGTTTTTTTTGCTTTAGAGTTCATGTCATACAGAACGCTTTATCTCCCTATCAGATTTTCAAATAAAAGTCGATGCGCTCGACTTACATGAATTCAAACTAGATACTATTCCTTTCTCCTGTGCAAGACTATATGATGGTAAGGTGCAATAGTGAATTCCCCCCATGGATCGTACTTTTGCTGGGAAACAGAAGTTGTTGGTATCCACTTAAATATAGCTATGATTGCATATATTGACAATCCATGATATTTATATATGTAAAAAAAAGTTGTGGAATACAACCAAGGTAGAAAGTGTAGACTACTAAATCTATTAATCATAAAAAAAATTCAATTCAACTTATATATAGTTATAAATTGTGATAATGGAGGTTGGTTAAACGTTTTTTTAGTTTTTTTGGTAGGAATCTGGCGATGTAAATTTGGACAAAATCGCTATTTTCTGTTGTTTAAATTGCATTTCAGAATGCATAAATGGATTCAGTCTGCTGAAAAAACCCGGGACGATAGAATTATATAAACTTAGCCACTCAAATCTGCAGATCCAACCAGTCATCACCAAATTTTAGACAAAATCAAACTAAAAAAATTGCGAGAATACAATAAAAAAGTAGAACATTACTACTTTACAGACTAGGATAGGATTCTCCTGTATTTATTATAAGAATAAATTTATGTACAGTGTGTGCTGGTTGCACACACTATCATTTAGTTATTGATAATTTAGTGGTGATTATCATTGGAATATGACTATAGTTGATAAAATAACAATTTTACAGTGTTAAAATCTTATTTCTAAATGCACAAATTTATTTAATCTTTTAAAAACTTGAAAAAATCTAAAATATATACGTTCCATGTTTCCAAAAAAACTAAAAATAAAATAAAAAACATAGAATATTTAGAGTAATCTGAATATGCCCAGAAAATAATAAAAATAAAAATAAATAAGTAGAAGATATCAAATAAACTAAGTCATAATTTAGTTCAGCTGGACATATTCAATTTGTACTCTACAACAACTACGTTTAATAAGATACGATAAGAACGAGAGATAATGGAGATGTGGAGCTCACCTGCAACAGTATATGTAGCTGTCCTCTTCGATAGTCGTGCATCATAATCTTTGGCCCCTGTTTCAACCACAGTACTATCGTTATTAGCAATAATGGGAACAGCAATCCCAGAGCCACAACTTAATTAATTCTCTCTGACTTTATTACTTTAAAAGAAAGGCATCGAATTCTTTCTTAAATACGGAAGTTTTCCTTGCCCGAGAAGCGAGAGCTGCCCGAGACCATAACTGCCTGTCAAAACAAGAGTTTTTGAAATGGAAAACGTGCCAGACTGAAATTGCTCCTCGACTGAAAGAAATAGAACCTTGAAATTTGTTGCACGCGTTGAATCGACAGATTGATTGAGCTTTCGAATACGACCACGTACAGTAGCCCACTGCACTAAAATTTGAAAATTTATTGTGCAACATAAATTTATCATAATAGGTAGAAGCCAAACATTAAAAGAAAGATAACAAAATATCTCCAAAACGCTATGCCAATATCCAGTGGTTTCATTCACGTTAAATGTTGTCATTTATCATCCGGGGAAGCAATTTGTGAATGATCATAAGATGGGAAGATGTAATAGAATAATTTGTTTTAAAATTGTGCGATGAATCAAAAGTGCCAAGCGGATTTTCCAATTTGATTTGAACAACATGTATCCATATTGTACCGTGCTTATAGAATGGGTACAATAATAGTGTCTTATATGTAAAATTTTAATAATAGTATATTTATATTAAATATATAATTGTTTTTATATAATTAAGGTTATAAATTTTATTATAATAATAATAATAACTTATTTGTAAATTGGTGTATGAAAACTTGGATTTTTAAATATTTGAGTTGAATTGGTTTTTTGGGATCCTTCTAACCCCACAAATCATTTTACATAGATCCCTTTTTCTCCTAGGCGCAGGTCCAGGTCCTGTGAGACCCACGAGCTTTGAGTGAGGGGCGTTAGCTCCCTATGATAGACCCTTCTTCTTCACATGACCACGTGCTATGACCTTGGGCCAATTCTCTTCACAACTCCGTGCTTCAGATCTTTTGCAAGCAACTTACTCCCTTTTTCCCGATCTTCGAATCGACGAATTTACTTGGGACCAGATCTACGGTCCACGTCTCTCCCACAACTAACGGCTGTGATTTGCTTCCAACTCCAACCCTCGAGAGTTCCTTCCACTCTGCTCTTCTCTTTCTTCTGAAGTACCTTTCCTCTGAAACACACGGATCTCCGCCACGTGTCCTTCTGGATCCAACGGTCTAGATCCACTTTGCGACTTTTGCGAAGATTGCCCTTTGCTCCACGCAAACATTCTGGAGTTCTATATCCCGAACTCTCTGATTTCCTGCCACCTGTCAGCTTGAATGATGGACGACCCTGACCGGCTTCGGAACATCGGAACTTCGGCTATCTCATTCTCCTGTGCACTTTCAAAGAGTTTAACACTCGTGCACTTACCTCTGGATCCAATGGGTGTTGGTCCTTGCGCTCAGATCCGATGACTGGGACTTTCCCTTCTCCTTAGTGCGCCCCTTCTTGATGCTGGACTGTGTTTTGGTGACCTAGATCTTCTACTGCAGCTGATCTAACGCCGACTGTTGCCCCTTGTCCTAAGCTTAGGCTTTCTTCCGAAATTGGAAGAAATTACAAGTATCCAAAGGCTGCGGCCTTTGATCCTTTTGCGAGCTCGATTGCTTCTGTCTTGACAAGGCTTCTGGGAACGCTATCCCTCCTTGAGCTTTAGCCAATATAACTTGACCTCAACCCTGGCGATTCCTTATACTCTGCATGCAAACTTGCACTTTCCCTTCTAAGCTTTGGAACTTGGAACAAGTCCGTTTGTGCACACCTTGCGCTATCTCTTCTGAGCTTTTGAACTTAATCAGTCTCCTAAGGGTCTCAACCCTCTGCTTCCTTCAAAGGAATATATGGTGCCCTCCTGACAACTCGATGCTCTTCCTCCTGAGCTTTGTAAAGAGAAGCCCGTTTTACCTCTGGCGCACTCCTTGCACTCTCTATGCAGACTTGCACTTGACTCTACTCCAAGTCTTAATTTTGTGGTGTGCCCTCTTGGCAACCTTTCTCCCAGAACTTGGAATTAAAGTTCTCGCGCACTTCTTGTGCTCGACTAAGCCTTCAGATAGCTTTAGACTTTAAACACTTCATCTAAGTGTTGGACCGATGCACTCCTTGCACATGTCTTCTTCCTACTTCCTGAAATCCTTCAGGTTCATCCAAGGCATCCCCTACATACATTGCATGCACACTTGCAGAGCTCCTTTCCCCAGAGTGTTCAACAACTCTGGTTCCTTCAACCTCTTCCAACACTTCAGAATGTGTTGGTTCTGTGCATTCTTTGCACCTTCTCAAGCATTCTTTGCTGAGCCTTTCCTTCAGAGTGTTCAACAACTCTGAAGTGTCTCTCTCTATGAACTCGAAACAAAGTTCTCTCATGCACACTTGCATCTGCTCAATGCCTTCTTGACATAGTTCTACAGAGTCTTCAATAACTCCATGCTATGCTTACTCATGTGCAGAATTTCCTCAAGGGTATTCAGTAACCCTATCTCCCTCTATATCTCCTTTGCAAAATCTCTCCTCCAAGGTGTTCAACAACCTGAGGATCCTCTTGAGTCTGTAAATGTTCTGGTGTGCTCTCCTGGCATGTTTTTCTCTGACTCGAAAGAGTTCATATACACACTCCTTGCGCCAGATACAGAGTTTCAAAACTGTGTCGTGCACTCCTTGCACTTAGCCGTAAGAACCCAGAATGATTTAACAAAACTCATAGGTAGAGAAATTCTATCCTTACCCTGCAGAGGAAATCTAACACATACATCTACAACATACATCCATGTAAACACACATAGATAACATTCATAAAACACATGGAAACACGCACATAATCATATGCAGGAAAAAATTCTCTTTGTATTACTATGAATGTATGTTTACAACGTGTACAAGATCGGACTGCAACAAAGTATCGACTCTTCTCTCCTCTCTTGGCTTACAATGATTTTTACAATCAATATTCAACAACCTCTACTGGGCATATGTTACAAAACATTATTCAAGAGGAGACTCATCAAGTCCTTCCCTCCAACTACTCTAGTGGTGTCTAATCACCATTACAATGCCTATCTACTAAGGCAGATTACATTGAATGAACATTAACAATTCAGATCATAAGTGATGCTCGAGATCTGTCCAGCTCAAGCCTATTAAAGACAACTTCAACTATTGCCTGTACAAAGGCTTCGATTTGGCTCTTCCAACCTTACAACATTTGATTGCATTTAATTTTATACTTGAAATTTAAAAATGAGGGAAATATGAGAGGGTTGGCGCCTCTCCCTTCCTTGAATGCACTTTGATGAGATGGATTGCGGGCGCGTTGTTGAGGTGGAGCGATGCTCCTGCATCATACTCCACTGCTGGGAAAATCATGAGCTTCTTTGCTCTGCTGTTGAAATCCCCCTGGATTCCAAATTCTCCTTTGGAGTTGTCCTCCTGCTCCTTTGCTTTGCTGCTGCTGATGATTCCCTGCTTCTCTTGCAGGTCCTCCTCTATTCATCCTCCTCTCACTGACAACTTCTTTTGTTGACTTTGTCATCAACCTCCTTATCTCCTCTCTGACTTCTTCTAGGCTGGATCTTCCTTTGCATTCTTCTTTGCTACAATTCCTCCTTGTCAATGGGTAGATAAACCTGATCTCCCAAGCTACATTCATCTCCTGTGGCACTATCTAGCCACTCTATTGTAGACTCCAATTCTGTAGTTTCATCTCTGATCTATTGCTCAGCTTCCTCCTCTGACAGACTATCTTCTACCAACTCTTGTTGTGTTGGTTCAACTCCATCTTCCTCCAACTGCTCCTCATGCTGGTATGTTTCCTCTTCTGTTGCAAGATTCAATGCTATAGTCTTATCTTGTTCAGCTCCCTAGCTGAAATTTATGAGGAATTTTGTTGAATTCTCCTCTCCTTCAATCTGCATGACTGTCTCCTGGAAGCCATCTTCTGGCCCTGGATTGTTTGACCAATCCTCCAACAAATTCAACTCTGTCTCCCATGGAGTGAGCATGTCATCTGTATGCTCTTCTTCCTTTGTTGGGGAAAACTTCAGTATCTTCTCCTTCTCCTCCTTTATGACAATCACAACTGGTTGTCTTTCTGTTTCTCCATCTGCAACACATATGCTGGCCTTTGCTTGGATTCTTGACAGGAATATTTTGATTCCTCCAATGATCATAATGCACCTCTGATCCTTCTCCTTTGTGATGAAAGTATTTAACTTCTCATCATCTTCATTCATGTGGTATGCAATTCCACATGGATCTTCATATGGATGAGGCATTTCCTTTTCCTCTCATTCATATGTCAACACACTTTGCTGATATGAACTCTCAGTTGAGTTCATGAGACTTTTAGATAGTCTTATTTTATCTTCCTTTCCCACCTGACAATTTGAGATTTCTCTCCTACCCTCCTAGCAGTCTATAAGATCAACTGATCTTACTTCATTGTCCACTTGGCAATTTGAAAGCTCATCACTGCCCTCTTGGCATTTCATGAGATTCTCTGATATCTCCTCCTCATCACTGAGGCTTTTTCCAACTTCTGGCTCGCAAATGTAAACCTGCTCCTCCTTCGTGTCTCTGAGGTTTCCAACATGCCTCAATCACCTTCTCACTACCTGTTGTTGCTTTCTGGCCAACAAATTCTGAATAGGCCACTTTTCTTTCTGCTTCAGAGGCCATTCGTACCTCTAGTGTACCTTTTCCTCATACTGCATCTTCAATGCCAGCCTCTCCATCTCTGCTATGATTTCACTGAGCTCTTTATCCATCTCTGCTTTGTTTTTCTGCTAGTGGTCCTTGTCCTGACCACTCTTATGGCCTTCAATAGCCATCTTTCTCCTCTGTCTTTAGCCCACTTGGATGTCTGTTGTCTCCTCTGCAATTGAGAGTATCTCCAGCTTCTCCTACAGCCCACCTAGTTGTCTACCATCTATTGCGCACCTTGCAACAGTCTTTACAGAGCATCACACTCTGTTTATTCTTCCCCCTTGCCTGTCATCTGCAAGTGAAATCAAACTTCTGATACTACTTGATGTTTTCATATTATCTCTCTGTCTCCTTTGCACACAGTCTACAAGCAAAAACAAGCTCTAATACCACTTGATGCATCCCCCCTTCCCTCTTGGGGATTATGCAGTCTCCTGCTTTTGGATATTCAAATATCTGAGCCAAATCGGCTCTTCGGGACCCTGCTAGCCCCACAAATCATTTTACACAGGCCCCTTTTTCTTCTAGGCGCGGGTCCTATGAGATTTGCGAGCTCCTTCTAAGACCCCTATTTTCTTTCTGAAAATTCGAGTGACGGGCACTAGCTCCCTATGCTAGACTCGTCTTCTTCACATGACCACAGGCTATGGCTGCAGAGATTTTGCGAGTAGCTTACTCCCTTTTTCCTGATCTCAGAATCGACAAATTTACCCAGGATTAGATCTACGGTCCATGTCTCTCCCACAATTAACGACTGTGATCTGCTTCAGACTCCGACCTTCGGGAGTTCCTTCCACTTTGCTCTCCTCTTTCTTTCAGAGTACCTGTTGGATTACTGAGAGGGGGGGTGAATCAATAATAGCATAATTATAATCCTTTTTCTTCAAATGTTATATCAATGTATAATTATTATCCAATAATGAGCAGTAAGAAATAAACAATCACACACATACATAGTACAACAATGTTTTACGTGGAAACCCAAATCAGGAGAAAACCACAGAATGTTTTTTCTTATATGTCTTGAAGAATTTCATTCATTGGAAGCACCGACTTCCTTTGTTTTCCAGCCGCAACTAGAAGGAGGCTCCAACCCCCTAGTTTCTTAGGCTACAATCTGAGGGAAGCTCCAACTCCCCAATTCTCTGGCTACAACCAGAAGGAGGCTACAACCCCCAATGTTCTCCGGCTACAACTAGAAGGTGGCTACAACCACCTGTCCTTGCCTCGTCCTGCCACCCTGATGTAGAAGTAGAATGATGGAACCACTGTCACACTATCACTGTGAGATATACCACTGTAAACCTGTACCTATAAATCTGAACCATGCATCAACCATGCATCAACCTGTACCTCAACCTGTACCATAAACAAGTGCATCAACCATGCACCAACCTGTAATCAACCTGTACCATAAACAAGTACATCAACCATGCACCAACCTGTAATCAACCTGTACCTTAAAAAAGTGCATCCAACCATGTACCAAGTATGTACCAATCATGTGTCAGCTACTCATCAACTATGACTCATAAATATGTACCAACATCATCAACTATACATCTTATGTATGTGTGCCAACTCATCAACTACTTGTCTCAATCATGTACTCAACATGTACAAATCCCTCATCAATTTCATCATCCAAATCTGATTAGTAGCTCTATAATAGACATGGTGTATATGATTACATTCATGCAAACCTTCCTTAACTTTAAAAACAAGAGACTAGCATTTTCATCAAACTTTTCTTTAGTCTGACATGCCTAGTTTTGGATTAGTCAACAACCCTAAATTGTAGTAATCATAACTTTGAACCTGTAATGTATAAAGATTCGAAACTAATACACAATATTATTCAGTGTGTTTTATGCAATTCCTCCAAGTGTCACTACTTGTAACCTCTCAGAAAATGAGTTATAGTAAAAATGACATACCTTGCTGAATTCTGGCTTATTCTAGAGAGCGACCTTGTAGAGAGTGCTATGCACAATATATTTGATGAATTGATCTGAAACTGTTACAAAGAATACTAAATACTGTACCCTAACCAACACATTTGGTCTCACTGAATTTGGATCTGTTATGAAGAAGTTATGACGTTTTTACCCGAAACACCTGATTTTGACTAGTTTCAGGACTAGCCACAAACCCTATATTCCACAGAGTGTAACTTCCAAAATACAATGACCCACGAGCTGCATTTTTTACCACAGATACTTGGATATGTTTTCTCACTTTCATAGAAATTTCATGGTCTGAATCATTATATAAAAAAAGTTATAGCGAAAATGGTGAGATGACCTGTAAATAACATACCTTAGAAAGCACCGTTAAAAGAATTTATCCTTCCTTGCATTTTGGCTTTCTTTTCTTCACCTTCACTCAGAATTCCAGTTTAGATATCCTTGGTTACCTCAGAAACATATATATATTCAATATTCTCAAGTGTGATTCAAATGAGAGAGCCATGCCTCTTATTTATACTCTCCAAGTAGCTTTCTTAAAAACATCTTCTAGGTCACTTGGCCCACTTTCCTTATTTTGGGGTTGGGTCCACTTCTAATTTCTCCATTAAATTTATTATTGAAATAATTTATTTTGTATTCACTTGAATCATAATACACTCATCACTTCACTTTATTAGTTACCTTTTAAAATCTCTTAAACCACTTTGACTACTTTGACCTTTTGGGGCTTCTAGATGACATATGAGGGTCCTCCAACTTCGTAAGGCCATAACTCTCAAACTGTGAGGATTTATGTGACGTTCTACATACCATCAGAAATGGCATGACATGTACTATCCATGTAGAATAGTATTATTTGAAAATATATCATAACTCATACCATTACCCATAAAACAAACTTGGGTCCATTACCCAAACCTGGGGTCTCCAACTTCTCATGGCCATAACTCTCTAACCGTGAGGAATTATGTGACGTTCCACGTACCACTGGAAATGAAGTGACAAGCTCTATCCATCTAGGATATTTTCCCTGACAATTTCACTTTCCTTCATCTCATTATTCTACAATTAAGCATGGGTTCTCTTACTCCACAAAGCATCTTCCCATGAGGGATTTCACCATAAGGGGACCACTTTGGAGTTCATCCATATTTACTTCTTATCAACCATGACAAAACAATAATGAGTTATATTTACATTAAACAATATTAGGTCCATTACCCAAACCTTTGTGCTACGGGGCTTTCTTCAAGGGTTGGCATCAATGACAACCAACCTTAATCAATAATCTCCCCCTTTGGCCTTGATGGAAACACTCTGATGCAATACTGAAATCATATCACTCATGCTCCCCCTGGAACCATGCCTTTGTCCTCTGCATATGATAAACCTCTCCCCCTTTGTCATCAATGGCAAAGGTATCTTTCCATCCGGGGCTACTTCCCCTAACAGACTATCCTCTTATGGTGCTTCCTCATGTACATCTAAGACATATAAGATAAGCATTCAAAAAACATTCATTTTTGGAGTAGAAATAGCTCCAATTCTTTGGCGAAGATATTCAAAGGCTTCCTGTGGAAGTGGTTTTGTAAATATGTCTGCCATTTGTTCTTTTGTGCCCACATATTCAACTCTGATGTTCTTTTCTGCAATCTATTCCCGTAGAAAGTGATACTTGATTGGAATGTGCTTCGTCTTGGAGTGCATCACCAGGTTTTTTGAGATATTGATGACACTTGTATTATCACAATATATTGGAATGGGCTCATCATACTCAACCTATATATCTGCCAAAGTTTGTTTCATCCAAAGAACCTGTGTACAACATGCTACCGGTGCAATATACTCTACCTCGGCTATAGATAGATATATCGATGATTGTTTATTACTTAGCCATGATACCAAACAATCACCTAAGTAGAACACTGCTCCAATGGTGCTTTGTCGGTCATCAATACAACCTGCCCAATCTGCATCTGTGTAGGCAATAAGTGATATATATTTTCCTTTTGGATACCATAATCCAAACTCTTCTGTTCCTTTGAGATATCTAGAGATCCTCTTTATTGCTAACACATGTGATTCCTTTGGTGCTGCCTGAAATCTTGCCACCTGTCCAACTGCCTACATTACATATGGTCTGGATTCTATCACATATAGTAGGCTGCCAATCATTGACCTATATTGCCTCTAATCTGTAGACTTTGAATCATTATCTTTGCTCAACTTACAACTAGTTTGCATGGGAGTGATAACTGGTTTGCACTTTTCCATTCCAAACCTCTTTAGCATTTCTTTGATATACTTGGTTTGAGAAATAAAAATTCCTTGGTTTCTTTGACGTATCTGAAGTCCTAGAAAGAAGGATAGTTCTCCAAGTAACGACATTTCAAATTCATTCTGCATGTCTTTTGCAAAATCCTGGCTTAACCTGTCATCATCACTACCAAAAATAATATCATCAACATAAACTTCAATTAATAAAATATTACCTTGACTTACCTTGATGTAGAGGTTGTTGTCTGCACTTCCTTTTCTAAACCTTGCCTGCTGCAGATACTTATCCAGTCTAGAGTACCATGCTCTAGGAGCCTGTTTTATACCATACAAGGCCTTCTTTAATTTACACACATAGTCTGTGTTCTCTGACAACTAAAATCCTTCTGGTTGTTCAATGTAGACTTCTTCTTCAAGTTCCCCATTCAGAAAAGATGATTTTACGTCCATCTGATATACTTTAACAT
>ML798393.1:206267-217375 GCA_009831015.1 Picea engelmannii | reverse complement strand
AATCTCTCTGTAATCTTTTTCTTTGCATTAATAAACTGCTCCAAGTGGCCGCGTTGGCTGGGGCCATGGATGTTTCCCCGTAGGGGTTTTACCATGTGAAAACATCGGTGTGTTGATCTTTGATCTGGTTATGTGAGTGGTTATTGAAGGTGTTCGTCCTCTGTTGGAATACCTGTGTTGTCGAACAGATACCTGGTAGTTGAAGATATTATGAAAGGAGGTGCTCTTATGAATCCTTCTTCTTCTTGAGGCTTGTCTATCTGTTGTTGATTCTGAAATATGAATCTTCTCGGTGGAGGAGTGTCACTGCAATCTTCCTTGTATATTTTTTTATCCCCTTTGATTGTTTCTGCATAACTTTTTGGATTTGTTTCTTGCTCTGTTGTTTTGGAGCTTGATCCCTTTTCTGTCTGATTGTATTCAATTCCGAACTTGTCAAGATAAGATTTTTTACTGCTGATAATGTCATCCAGAACTTTTGAGCTATTCTGCATATTTTTCTTTTGAATATCCTTTCTTAGTGTGACAATCTTTGCTTCCAGGTTTCCAATGATCCCGTCCTTTCCTTTTAGCTGTTCTTCGAGTGCTGCTTTGAATTTTGAATCTCCTTCATAAATATTTTGAAGCTTGTCCCAAATCTCTTTAGCAAATTTACAATGTGCATCTTTGGTGAATACAGTATCACTAAGACCATTCAAAAGTGCATTTATGGCTTTGGAATTATTCTCACTGAGTTTCACTGCTTTGTCATTTGTTGGTGGAAGTGTTGGTGCTGTGTATCCATGTACAATTGATTGCCAAACTTGAAATCCCCGTGTCTGTATATATGTCTGCATCCTTATGCTCCAAAAAGCATACTTCTGTCCATCAAACTGTGGTATTCCATTTTTATACGAGTTGGTACTCTCCATGATCTACCTTTCAGTGGTTAAACTGATTTCTGAAGGAACCTTCTCTGATACCAATTGTTGGATTACTGAGAGGGGGGGTGAATCAGTAATAGCATAATTATAATCCTTTTTCTTCAAATGTTATATCAATGTAGAATTATTATCCAATAATGAGTAGTAAGAAATAAACAATCACACACATACATAGTACACCAGTGTTCTACGTGGAAACCCAAATCGGGAGAAAACCACATAATGCTTTTTCTTATATGTCTTGAAGAATTACATTCATTGGAAGCACCAACTTCCTTTGTTTTCCAGCTGCAACTGGAAGGAGGCTCCAACCCCCTAGTTTCTTAGGCTACAAAGCTGAGGGAAGCTCCAACTCCTCAATTCTCTGGCTACAACCAGAAGGAGGCTACAACCCCCAATGTTCTTTGGCTACAACCACCTGTCCTTGCCCCATACTGCCACCCTAATGTAGAAGTAGAATGATGGAACCACTGTCACACTATCACTATGAGATATACCGCTGTAAACCTGTACCAATAAATATGAACCATGCATCAACCTATACCTCAACCTGTAATCAACTTGTACCATAAACAAGTGCATCAACCATGCACCAACCTGTAATCAACCTGTACCTTAAACAAGTGCATCCAACCATGTACCAAGTATGTACCAATCATGTGTCAACTAATCATCAACTATGACTCATAAATATGTACCAACATCATCAACTATGCACCTCATGTATGTGTGCCAACTCATCAACTACTTGTCTCAATCATGTACTCAACATGTACCACAACCAAAAACCCTCATCAATTTCATCATCCAAATATGATTAGTAGCTCTGCAATAGACCTGTTGTATCTGATCACATTCCTGTAAACCTTCCTTAACTTTAAAAACAAAAGACTATCATTTTCATCAATCTTTTCTTTAGTCTCAAATGCCTAGTTTTGGATTAGTCAACAACCCTAATTTGAAGTAATCATAAATTTGAACCTGTAATGTATAAATATCTGAAACTGATACACAATGTTCTTCAGTGTGTTTTATGCAATTCCTCCAAGTGTCACTACTTGGAACCTCTCCGAAAAAGAGTTATAGCAAAAATGACATACCTTGCTGAATTCTGGCTTATTCTAGAGAGAGACCTTGTAGAGCATGCCCCGCACAAAATATTTGATGAATTAATATGAAACCATTACACAGAATACTAAAGACTATACCATAACCAAAAAATTTGTTCTAACTAAATTTTGATCTGTTATGAAGAAGTTATGACATTTTTACCCGAAACACCTGATTTTGACTAGTTTCAGGACTAGCCACAAACCCTATTTTCCGCGGAGTGTAACTCCCAAAATACAACGACCCACAAGATGAATGTTTTAACATAGATACTTGGATATGTTTTCTCACTTGCATAGAAATTTCATGATCTGAATCATTATAGAAAAAAAAGTTATAGAGAAAATGGTGAGATGACCTATAAATAACATACCTTAGAAAGCACCATGAAAAGAATTTATTCTTCCTTGCATTTTGGCTTTCTTTTCTTCACCTTCACTCAGAATTCCAGTTTAGATATCCTTGGTTACCTTAGAAACATATAGATATTCAATATGCTCAAGTGTGATTCAAATGAGAGAGCCTTGCCTCTTATTTATACTCTCCAGGTAGCTTCCTTAAAAACATCTTCTAGGTCACTTGGCCCACTTTCCTTATTTTTGGGTTGGGTCCACTTCTAATTTATCCATTAAATTTATTATTGAAATAATTTATTTTGTATTCACTTGAATTATAATGCACTCATCACTTCACTTTATTATTTACCTTTTAAAATCTCTTAAACCACTTTGACTACATTGACCTTTTGGGGATTCTAGATGACATATGAGGGTCCTCCAACTTCGTAAGGCCATAACTCTCAAACCGTGAGGATTTATGTGATATTATACATACCAATAGAAATGGAATGATATGTACTATCCATATAGAATAGTATTATCTGAAAATATATCATAACTCATACCATTACCCATCAAACAAACTTGGGTCCATTACCCAAACTTGGGGTCTCCAACTTCTCATGGCCATAACTCTCTAACCGTGAAGAATTATGTGACGTTCCACATACCAATGAAAATGACATGACAAGATCTATCCATATAGAATATTTTTCCTGACAAATTCACTTTACTTCATCTCATTATTCCACAATTAAGAATGGGTTCTCTTACTCCACAAAGCATCTTCCCGTGAGGGCTTTCACCATAAGGGGACCACTTTGGAGTTCATTCATATTTACTTCTTATCAACCATGAAAAAAAAATAATGAGTCATATTTACACTAAACAATATTGGGTCCATTACCCAAACCTTTGTGCTACGGGGCTTTCTTCAAGGGTTGACATCAATGACAACCAACCTTAATCAACAATACCTTTCCTCTGAAACATGCAGATCTCTGCCATGTGTGCTTCTGGATCCAATGGTCCATATCCAGTTTGCTCTTCGCGACTTTCATGAATATTTCCCTTTTCTCCATGTAAATGTTCTGGATCTCTATATCCCAAACTCTTTGATTTCCCACCACCTATCATCCTAGATGATGGACGACCCTGACCGGCTTCGGGACTTCTGGACTCTAGATATCCCATTCTCCTATGCACTTTCAAAGAGTTTAAGACTCATCCACTTATCTCTTGATCCAACGGGTGTTGGTCCTTGTTCTTAGGTCCGATTATTGTGATTTTTCCTTCTCCTCAGTGAGCCCCTTCTTGATGCTGGACTGTGTTTTGGTGACCCATATATTCTCCTACAACTGATCTAACACCAGTTGTTGCTCCTTTTCCCGAGCTTAGGATTTCTTCTGAAATTGGAAGAGATTACAAGTATCCAAAGGATACGGCCTTTGATCATTTTGTGAGCTTGAATTCTTGTGTCTCAACATTGCTTATGGGAATGCTATCACTTCTTGAGCTTTCACCAATATAAATTGACCTCAGCCCTGGCGATTCCTTATACTCTATGTGAAAACTTGCACTTTCCCTTATGAGCTTTGGGACTTGGAACAATTCTGTCTGCATAGACCTTGCACTATCTCTTCTGATCTTTTGAACTTAATCAGTCTCCTAAGGGTCTCAACCCTCTCCTTCCTTCAAAGGATTATATGGTGCCCTCCTGGAAACTCAATGCTCTTCCTCCTGAGATTTGTAAGGGGAAACCCACTTTACCTCTCGTACACTCCTTGCGCTCTCTGTGCAGACTTGCACTCGACTCTACTCCGAGTCTTAATTTTGTGGTGTGCCATCTTGGCAACCTTTCTCCCAGAACTTTGAATTAAAGTTTTCGCGCACTCCTTGCGCTCAACTGAGCCTTCAGACAGTTTCATACTTTCAACACTTCATATAAGTGTTGTGTTAAGAACCAAATATCAATATAGCATCGAAAAACCTCAGAATAAGTATTCAATGCCTTGAAAAAGAGAAAATTTCATATAATAACCCTCTTCGAGGGGGAAACCTCCTTTTACCCCACATAAAATGTTCAAGTACAAGATGATTCCAAATGACAATGTCTCCTTGGTATATATAGGAGACTAGGAGGTATAATTACAACTAATGGAATAAAGTCGACATAAATAAAATAACATTACTAATGTAATATGCCCCAATTAAGGGGTAATGAGCCAATATTAGGGCTTAACATGCCCCTCCCCTTGAGACAAGTGTTGTTCGCAACGCTTGAGTAACTCTAGATGCTTCTGTATAAAAGACTCATCTTCCCAAGTGGAATCTTTAGCCGATAGTTTCCTCCATTTAATGAGATACTCTGAAATGGATCTATTCCTCAGCTGGCAAAGTCTTGTGTCAGTGATGGATTCAGTCTCCAATATGTTTTTTCCTTCCCCGTCAAGTTCTGGCAATATAGTCTGAACTGGGATCTTGTCACCTATAACCTTCTTTAAGCATGAAACATGGAAAAATGGGTGTACTCGTGAATATGCAGGCAACTCCAATTTGTATGCCATAGTACCAATCTTTTGAAACACCTTATAAGGGCCATAGTACTTTGGTGATAATTTATTATCCTTCTTGGCTTGCTTGAGGGACTTCTGTTTGTATGGTTGTAGTCTTAAAAACACCCAATCCCCTACTTCAAAACTTTTTTCACTATGATGTTGATCTGCTTGTTGTTTCATGCAATTATGTGCCATGGTTAGGTTGTCCTTTAATATTTGGAGAAATTTTTGTTGATGCTCGATGTGATCTTCCATTGCTTGAACCTTAGAGTTTTCTTTTAGAGAAGAAGTGATGGAAGGAGGGTGGTATCCATAAAGTTCCATAAATGGTGTCATTTTTGTTGCAGTATGAAAGGAAGTGTTATACCACCATTCTTCCAAGGGTAACCATTTGAACCATTGTGTTTGTTTATTAGAGACAAAGAAACGAAGGTAGCCTTCCAGATATTTGTTCACTATCTCAGTTTTTCCATCAGATTGAGGATGATAGGATGAGCTATGAGCTAATTGAGTACCCAAACAAGAAAATAATTCTGTCCAAAAGTGTCCAGTGAAGATGGGATATCTGTCCTTCTGAGTATGAACTTTTATTTTTTGTATGTCTCTAATATTTTTTATCTTCAGTTCCACACGCTCGATAAAAATTGGATGTGTCAAGTGGAATTTACGGTAACTTCCCCACAACTTGCTGATTTTTGGCCTTTCCAGGAGATCTCACTTGTATAGAGTGCCCTGTACAAAATAATTGATATAAAATTCTGAAAATCGTACCATAACTACTACGAGCTGTCTACTATCCAATGCAGATAGTCTCACTCAATTTGGATACTCTAGGAAGAAGTTATTATTGTCTTACCCGGAACACCTACTTGAGACTAGTCAATAGGACTAGTCAGATACCCAATATTCCACAGGGTGTATATACAAATTTAAGATGAACTAGAAGCTAAAATTGACATCACACATACCTTACTAATTTTTGTGAATATCCTCTGGAGTTCAGGGTCTGAAACGTTACATAAAACATTTTATAGCGAAAATTCCATAATGACTCAATTCAGGATGATTCCAGAACCCTATCTTATAAAGGATGTATCTCCAAAAGTATAAGGCATCAAGAGCTGAAATTTTAACCCAACGTACATTGATCCATTTACTAAATATCCTCCAAGCCATTCCTTCTGAATCATTGTAGGAAAAAAGTTACACAGAAAGTTCCACAGTGTCTCATATGTAGCAGCAAAACCTCAAGACCTTGAGCTCCAATACCATATGTTAAGAACCAAATATCAATATAGCATAGAAAAACCTCAGAATAAGTACTCAACGCCTTGAAAAAAAGATAATTTCAAATAATAAGCCTCTTCAAGGGGGAAACCTCCTTTTACCCCGCATAAAATGTTCAAGTACAAGATGATTCCAAATGACAATGTCTCCTTGGTATATATAGGAGATTAGGAGGTATAATTACAACTAATGGAATAAAGCCGACATAAATAAAATAATATTACTAATGTAATATGCCCCAATTAAGGGTAGTGAGGCAATATTAGGGCTTAACATGTTGGCCTAGTGCACTCCTTGCACAAGTCTTCCTCATGCTTCCTGGAATCCTTCAAGTTCAACCGAGGCATCCTCTGCATCCACTCAATGCACACTTGCAGAGCTCCTTTCCCCAGAGTGTATAACAATTTTGGTTCCTTCAACCTCTCCCAACAATTAAGACTATGTTGGTTCCATGCATTCTTTGCACCTGCTCAAGCACTCCTTCCTGAGCCTTTCCTCTAGAGTGTTCAACAACTCTGAAGTGTCTCTCTCTATGAACTCAAAAAAAAGTTCTCTTGTACAGACTTGCACCTACTCAATGCCCTCCTAGCAGAGTTCTACAAAGTCTTCAATAAATCCGTGCTATGCTTAATCCTGTGTAGACTTTCCTCCAGGTTATTCAGTAACTCTGTCTCCCTCTGTATATCCTCTGCACAATCTCTCCTCTAAGGTGTTCAACAACCTGAGGATCCTCTTGAGTCTGTAAATGTTCTGGTGTGCCCTCCTGGCACGTTCTTCTATGAATCGAAAGAGGCCAGATACACACTCCTTGTGTCGGCTACATAGTTTCAAAACTTCATCATGCGCTCATTTCACTTAGCCCTAAGAACCCAAAATGATTTAACAAAACTCACAGGTAGATAAATTCTATCCTTACCCTACATAGGAAATATAACACATACATCTACAACATACATTCATGTAAACACACATAGATAACATTCATAAAACACATGGAAACACACAAAGAATCATATGCAGGAAAAACTGCTCTTTATATTACTATGAATGTCTATTAACAAAGTGTACAAGCTAGGACTACAACAAAGTCTCGACTCTTCTCTCCTCTCTTGGATTACAACGATTTTTATAATCAATCTTTAGAAGCCTCTATTGGGTATACGTTACAAAGATTTATACAAGAGGAGACTCATTGATTCCTTCCCTCGAACTACTCTAGTGGTGTCTAATCACCTTTACAATGCTTATCTAATGAGGCAGATTACATTGAATGATCATTAACAATTCAGATCTGAAGTGATGCTCGAGATCTATCTAGCTCAAGCCTATTAAAGGCAACTTCAACTACTGCCTGTACAAAAACATCGATTTGGCTCTTCCATACTTACAACATTTAATTGAATTTAATTTTATATTTGAAATTTAAAAATGAGGGGAAAATGAGAGAGTTGGGGCCTCTCCCTTCCTTGAATTCTCTTTGATGAGCTGGAATGCTGGCATGCTACTGAGGTGGAGCGATGTTCCTGCATCATACTCCACTGCTAGGAGATTCAAGAGCTCCTGCTCATGAGATCCTTTTCTTTGCTATTGAAATCTCCCTGGATCCAAAACTCTCCTTTGGAGTTGTCCTCCTGATCCTCTGCTTTGCTGTTGTTGTTTCCACTTCCTTGTTTCTCTTGCAGGTTCTCCTCTGTTTGACTTCCTCTCGTTGAAAACTTATTTTGTTGACTTTGTCATCATCCTACTTATATCCTCTATGACTTGTTCCATCCACTGTGATGGTTGGATATTCCTTTGTAGTCTCCTCTGATGCAGTTCCTCCTTGTCAATGGGTAGATCAACATGATCCCCCAAGCTACCTTCATCTCCTATGGAACTGGCTGGCCACTTTGTCGTAGACTCCAATTCTTCAGTTTCATCATTGACCTACTGCTCAAATTTCTCCTCTGATAGAATATCTTTTGCCAGCTCTGCTTGTGCTGATTCAACTCCATATTCCTCCAGCTACTCCTCATGTTGGTATGTTTCGTCTTTTGCTACAGGATTCAATGCTGCAACCATCTCTTGTTCATCTCTCTGGCTAAAATTTTTGAGCAATTCTGCTGAATGCTCTTCTCCTGTAATTTTCATGACTGTCTCTTGGAAACCATCTTTTGGTCCTGGATTGTTCGACCAATCCTCCAACAACTTCAACTTTGTCTCCCACGGAGTGAGCACGCTGTATGAATGCTCTTCTTCCTCTACTAGGGAAGACTTCAATAGCTTCACTTTCTCCTCCTTTATGATAGTTACAACTGGCTATCTTTCTGTTGCTGCATCTACAAAACATATGCTATCCTCTTCTTTGTTGCTTGGCATAAATATTTTGATTCCTCCAATGATCACAATGCACCTCTGATCCTTCTCCTTTGTGATGAAAGTATTTAACTTGTCATCATATTCATTCACGTGGTCTGCAATTCCACATGGATCTTCATATGGATGAGGCCTTTCCTTTGCCTCTTGTTCATCTGTCAACACTCCTTGCTGATATGAATTCTCAGCTGAGTTCATGAGACTTTCAGACACTCTCATTTCATCTCCCTTTCCCACCTAACAATTTGGGATTTCTCTCCTGCCCTCCTGGCAGTCTATAAGATCAAATGATCTTACTTCATTTCCCACTTGGCAATTTGAAAGCTCATCACTTCCCTCCTAGAAGTTCATGAGATCCTCTAATCTCTCCCTCCTCATCATTGAGGATTTTTCCAACTTCTGGCTCTCAAATAAAAACCTGCTCCTCCTCCGTGTCTTTGAGGTTTCAAACATGCCTCAACCACCTTCTCACTACCTATCGGTGCCCTCTGGCCAACAACTTATGAATATGCCACTTTGCTTTCTACTTCATAGGCCATTCATACCTCCAGCGTACCTTTTCTTCCTGCTACATCTTCAATTCTAGCCTCTCCATCTCCACTCCGATTTCACTGAGCTCTTTATCCATATCTGCTTTGATTTTTTGCTAGTAGTCCTTGTCTTGACCATGCTTATGGCCTTTATTAGCCATATTTCTCCTCTATCTTCATCCCACCTGGTTGTCTATTGTCTACTCTGCAACTGAGAGTATCTCCAGCTTCTCCTACAACCCACCTGGCTATCTACCATCTGCTGCACACCTTGCAACAATATTTACAGACCATCATACTCTGTCTTCTCTTCCCCTTTTCCTTTCATCTATAAGAAAAATCAAGCATCTGATACTACTTGATGTTGTCAGATTATCTCTTTGTCTCCTTTGCCTGCTGTCTACAAGTAAAATCAGGCTCTAATACCACTTGATGCAACTCCCCTTACCTCCTAGGGATTCTGTGACCTATCGGTCTTGGATCTTCAAATATCTTAGTCGAATTGGCTGTTCAGGATCATGCTAGCCCCACAAATCATTTTACACAAGCCCCTTTTTATTCTAGGTGTAGTTTCTATGAGACCTGTGGGCTCCTGCTAAGCCCCATGTTTTCTTTTTGAAAATTCAAGTGATGGGCACTAACTCCCTACGCTAGGCTCTTCTTCTTCACATGACCACAGGCCATGACCTCGGGCCAATCCTCTTCGCAACTCTGCGCTTCAGATCTTTTGCGAGAAACTTACTTCCTTTTTCCTGATATCTGAATTGACGAATTTACCTAGGACCAGATCTACAGTCCATGTCTCTCCCACAAATAATGACTGTGATCTGATTCAGACTCCAGCCTTCGAGAGTTCTTTCCACTCTACTCTCCTCTTTCTTCTGGAGTACCTTTCCTTCGAAACATGTGGATCTTCACCACGTGTCCTTATGGATCCAACGATCCAGATCCACTTCACTTTTCACGACTTTCATAGAGATTTCCCTTTGCTCCACACAAATATTTCAGAGCTCTATATCCTAGACTCTCTGATTTCCCACCACCTGTCAGTCTGGATGATGGATGACCCTGATTGGCTTCGGGACTTTAGCTATCCCATTCTCCTGTGCACTTTTAAAGAGTTTATTACTCATGCACTTACCTCTGGATCCAACGGGTGTTGGTCCTTGCGCTCAGATTCGATGACTAGGATCCATCCTTCTCCACAGTGCACCCCTTCTTGATGCTGGATTGTGTTTTGGTGACCCATATCTTCTCCTACAGTTGATCTATCACCGACTGTTTCTCCTTGTCCTGAGATTAGGCTTTCTTATGAAATTGGAAGAAATTACAAGTATCCAAAGGTTGCGGCATTTGATCCTTTTGTGAGCTCGAATGCTTGTGTCTCGATAGTGCTTCTAGGAACGCTATCCCTCGTTGAGATTTCGCCAATATAATTTTACCTCAGCCCTGGAAATTCCTTATACTCTGTGTGAAAACTTTCACTTTCCCTTCTGAGCTTTGGGACTTGGAACAAGTTCGTCTGCACACACCTTGCACTATCTCTTCTGATAGTTTCAACTTAATTAGTCTCCTAAGGGTCTCAAACCTCTGCTTCCTTCAAAGGATTATATGGTTCCCTCCTAGAAACTCGATGCTCTTGATCCTAAGCTTTGTAAACCAAAACTGACTTTACCTTTGGGGCACTCCTTGCACTCTCTGTGCATACTTTCACTCAACTCAACTCTGAGTCTTAATTTTGTGGTGTGCCCTCTTGGAAACCTTTCTCCTAGAACTTTGAAATAAAGTTCCCATGCACTCCTTGTGCTCGACTGAGCCTTCAAACAACTTCAAAATTTCAACACTTCATCTAAGTGTTGGTCTGGTGCACTCCTTGCACAGGTATTCCTCTTACTTCTTGGAATCCTTCAGGTTCATCTGAGGAATCCCCTGCATCTGCTTAATGCACACTTGTAGAGCTACTTTCCCCAGAGTGTTCAACTATTGGACAACTGAGAGGGGGGGGGG
>ML798393.1:167623-189581 GCA_009831015.1 Picea engelmannii | reverse complement strand
TGGACCGCTTGGACTTGCGTGTTATTTATCATGGGCGCATTATCGCCCAAAACTTAGGACAAATGGGTTTTTAACCCCTTCTTTTGCTATCTAATCCCCTCTACAAGAAATATCGCTAACAATACCCCAAGCCAGTTTTCAGCTTTGGATTCCTTTGCTGATTTAGAATGGTGGCCAATCCTTTTGAGGCTTTGATACTTGACAAATTCTGATTATACAAGGCCTGAAACTTCTCCATTTCTTTCCTCGTTTTCACTACTTCTTGTTCTAATGCTTCACATCTTGCCTTCTTTTCTGATAGTTGTTGTTTCAAAATATCTTCGATTTTCTTTGCCTCTTCCAATTCTACTTTTAGTAGGACAAGGTCTTCATCAGGTTCTTTACTGTCTTTCTCGAACTGTATCAACAATTGTGTTTGCTTTCTGTTCTTGATTCTTAGTCTGTCAATCTCTTCTAGTGCACTGATCAGTTCTCCTTCCATGTCAACCACAACTTCTTCTTCATCACTTCCTGTGATTTTATTGTAATTATCCTCTTTGTCCATAAGTATGAAGTCATTTAGTTTATCTTCAATAGAGGAGTCATTTTCTTCATCATTTGAAGGATCATCATCATTGTTTACGCATCGAATTTTCTTCTTAAAGTTTTTCTCTTTAAAGAAATTTCTGCGTTTGTACTTCTCCTCATCATCACATGTCTGATCCTTTCCTTTGTGGGGACATTTATTTGCAAAATGACCTATCCTACCATAGTTGAAACATTTTAAAGGTAGTTTACCTTTGTATTTGCCTAATCCCTTCTTTAGTCTCTTCACAAATTTTGCTTCAATTTCATCGGGCTCAGAATCCTCATTCTTGTCTTCTTTAAATGATGCTTCTCTAGAGGTAGGTTTATCTTTAACTATTCTCATTTCATATGCAGTCAATGTTCCTAGCAGTTGATCAAACCCCAAGGTTTTTAGATCATTAAGTTCTTCTATAGAAGATACCTTCGGGTTGAACCTATCTGGGAGAGATCTCAAGATTTTCTGAACTAAAGAAAGTTCATCAATTGTTTCACCAAGTGCCTTCATTGCATTTACCATTTCTTCTACTCTTATAAATTATTTTCCAATAGTTTCATCTTCCTTCATATTCAACTGTTCAAACTGTATTCTGTAGGTTTGAAACTTTGCATCCTTTACTTTCTCATTACCCTCATAGCTGCTAATGAGTTTGTCCCACATTTCTTTGGCAGTTCCTAGGTGCATAACTTTTACGAATTCTGCTTCTGCAAGCCCACTCAAGATAGCATTCATAGCCTTAGCGTTGAAGCTAAATTCTAGTTTGTCATCCTTATTATCTAGCACAACTGGCCTTACATAACCAGTATCTACCACATCCCATACATCTGCACCTAACGACATTATGTAGGTTCTCATTCTAACTTTCCAGAAGGCAAAGTTTGTTCCATTGAATAGAGGGGCCTTATTGGTTGAATTTCCTTCATGGCTTGACATGTTTAAGCTATAGGATATACCCTTAGATAAAAGCGGCTGGCTCTGATACCAATTGTTGAGCAACTGAGAGGGAGGGGGGGGAGTGAATCAGTTGTCACCGTGCTTAAACAATTATTCTTATTTCAAAATATTTACAAGGCACTCAATGATGATCACAATAATGYAGGGAAATGAACAATGGCACATTCAACATCAGTCACATATATGAGAAAAACAGAGACATATATTTCCCAAGGAAACCCATACAGGGTAAAATATTCTTCTTCTTTATATGATAAGTATTATTTACATTCTTTACATTATCATACATTTGAGCACCAACTCATTGTGAGGCTACAACCTCTATTTTGCAAGCTGCAACTTGCTGAGAGCACCAACTCTCTATTTTTCTCTAGCACCCACTAGAAGGAAGCACCAACTTCCTGGTTTCTCTAGCACCAACTAGAAGGAAGCACCAAATACCTGTGTTCAAGCCCCCACTTGAACCTATGAGGACACCAGTCCTCCTTAGCACCTCCCAACCACCCTGGATGATGAATATGAAATACTAAAACCTATTACAGTGATATAGTGTTCAATAACAACTTACCAGTCTCATCACTGTTCTGCAAGAATTTGCTACTCAGACTTCCTCACTGTCTTCTAGCATGCATCCGCTACCCATTCTCATTTTCTGCTTTTTATGCTCTGTGCACGATGTCCATTCGCTGCACAGTTCTTCTTCTGTTCTTTTTAGCTGCTGCGCTTTGATCCTTCTTCATGCATGAATCACCTTCAGCAACAACATCCACAACAACAACAACAACCACATCTCTTCTCCGTACTGTGTATTTATAGCTTTTGTGCACCTTGTGCATGCAATACGTGCAGTACCTCTGCATACTCACACCATGCCAATATCCTCCACAACTCGAGTGCTCTGTCTGATCATCATCGTGACTCTTCATCTTCTCTGACCATTTTTCCACTCGTTCAACATCACTATATGTTATGCTGAGATTCCTCAGCCTCTCTGGCAGTTTGAGACTCTTCGTCTTCTCTGTGACAATCGATATCACCTTCTCTGTTCTAGTTACAAGCTTCAATGCTCATCCATCTGTCAATCACCTCCACGAGCATCTTCATCCCTCTTGAAGATTCCCAGAGACTCTTCATCTTCTCTGTCAATCACCCCGAAGTGTCTTCGAGTCCTTTGGCATAAACAATCAGTGGTTTCTGGCACTTAAAATGTTACGTGCAACAATAGCTCTCCGATTATGCTTAGATTCACCTGCATCGTTGGATTAACTCTGAAGGGTTCTTGTGTTATTTACCCATTTCTCACTTTCGCAATTCAGAGATTCTGCGATGAGACATCTTGAGTCTCCGTGTTACGAGTTCCGAAACTCTGAAAACAGATCTTTTCTACGCTGGGTCCTTCCTTTATATGACCATGGCTATGACCAAGCGCTTATGCATAAAGTGCTTTTCGTGAATTCGCATTTTGTAAATATGGAGATGAGGCATCTCGACTCATTAAGTCATGATCCCCGAAACCCCAAAATGGAGCTTATTTGAACTGACTCCTTCCCTACTTGTAACCACCGGCGGTGACCATAGGTTGTGCAAAAAGGCGAATTATATTTCACGATTTTATAAACTTCATTGAGTCTGATCGACGGTTGAAATCTCCATAGATTGGACGGTCCAGACCTTATCGCGATCTCACATCTCGCGAGTTTCCACACCATGCTTCATTGACTCCAAGTCAACGACTTGTCCTATGATTCGACGGTCTAGATCTGATCTTAATTTGACGGCTGCGATTAAATCGCGATTTCGCATATTGCGATTTCGATGGTCATGTTTCTTTCCTCTCCAAGTCGCAAGTCACGAAGCTTCGAGATGGAGCTAGATCAATGTTCTAGAACAAAACTTGATCTGATGGCTGCGATTAAATTGCGATTTTGCATATCATGATTTCGATGGTCATGTTTCTTGCCTCTCCCAGTGGTGAGTCACAAAGCTCCGAGATGGAGCTAGATCAACGGTCCAGAACAAACCTTGATCTAACGGCTGCAATTAAATCACGATTTCGCATATCGCGATTTTGATGGTCATGTTTCTTGCCTCTCCAAGTCACGAGTCGTGAAGCTCTGAGATGGAGCTGGATCAACGGTCCAGAACAAACCTTGATCCGACGTCTGCGATTAAATCACGTTTTCGCATATCGCGATTTCGATGGTTATGTTTCTTGCCTCTCCAAGTCGCGATTCGTGAAACCCCGAAATGGCATGGGATCAACAGTCCCGATCAATACTTGATCTGATGATCATCGAGAATTGTAAATGGGATCCAACGATCATAAATGATGCTTCTCCTCCCGAGCTTACTTTGTTCCACTTACTCTGATATTTCCATCGATGATCTGCCAAAAATCCTCTGCACTATCTCTTCTGAGCTTATTCGAATATTCTTTGCAACGTCTTCTCATAATGCCCATCTATTACATACTTTCTGTACTCATTCCATCTTCATTGTTGTACTTGCCATCAATGACAAGCATTCGCTATCTGTTCGCTATCTGTTAAATATTTTCCAACATCAACAACTCTGGTTCCTTCAACCTCTCCCAACACTTCAAAATGTGTTGGTTCCATGCATTCTTTTCACCTGCTCAAGCACTCCTTGCTGAGACTTTCCTTCAGAGTGTTCAAAAACTCTGAAGTGTCTCTCTCTATGAACTCGAAATAGAGTTCTCTTGTGCACACTTGCACCTGGTCAATGCCCTACTGGAAGAGTTCTACAAAGTCTTCAATAACTCCATGCTACGCTTAGTCCTGTGCAGAATTTCCTCCAGGGTTTTCAAGAACCCTGTCTCCCTATGTGTCTCCTCTGCACAATCTATCCTCCAAGATGTTCAACAACTTGAGGATCATCTTGAGTTTGTAAATTTTCTGGTGTGCCTCCAGGCATGTTATTCTCTAACTTGAAAGAGTTCAGATACACACTCCTTGTGCCAGCTACAAAGTTTCAAAACTCTATCATGCACTCCTTGCAATTATCCCTAAGAACCCATAACGATTTAACAAAAATCACAGGTAGATATATTCTATCCTTACCTTGCAGAGTAAATATAACACATACATCTACAACATACATTCATGTAAACACACATAGCTACCATTCATAAAACACATGGAAACACGCACAAAATCATATGCAGGAAAAAATGTTCTGTGTATTACTATGAATGTTTGTTTACAAAGTGTACAAGCTCGGATTGAAAAAAAGTCTTGAATCTTCTCTCCTCTCTTGGCTTACTGTGATTTTTACAATCAATCTTCAACAACCTCTATTGGGCATACGTTACAAAGATTTATACAAGAGGAGACTCATTGAGTCCTTCCCTCCAACTACACTAGCGGTGTTTAATCACCATTAAAACGCCTATCTATTGAGGTAGATTACATTGAAAGATCATTAACAATTCATATCCGAGGTGATGTTCAAGATCTTTCCAGATCAAGCCTATTAAAGGCAACTTCAACTACTATCTGTACAAAGGCATCGATTTGGATTTTCCAACCTTACAACATTTAATTACATTTAATTTTGTATTTGAAATTTAAAAATGAGGTCAAAATGAGAGGGTTGGCACCTCTCCCTTCCTTGAATGCGCTTTGATGAGATGGCACGTTGGCATGCTGCTGAGGTGGAGTGATGCTCCTTCATCAGAAACCCCTTTATTTTTGGGACAAGTGATCCCTTTGGATTTGAACGTGTGACCTTCAAGGAAGAAGGAAACACATGCTCTTAACTATTAGGAAAAATCTTTATATAAAAATAGTATTATATTAAATTATATATAAAGATCACATTATATTAAATAAGATATGAAATTGCCACACATACATTAAAGTTTATATGAGTTTTTTTATAACCAATTATTCAAATATGTAAAAGATAAATGTAGGATAATAATCACATTATTAAAATAATAAATGTCTTACATTTTAAAATATAATTTAGGTTTATATTATATTAAATAAGATATAAAATTTCCACATAAATATTAAAGTTTAATCTGGAAAAATATCAAAATTTCAAGAAATTGTTAATATGCTTTTATTTAATTTGAATTATATTTTAATATCTAATTTGTCACGATCTTGGAGGATGCCTGATCAGATCTTGCAATCGTTCACCTCTCGAGGGCATGAGGCACCGCGACGTTTCTCAATTGGTTGCTTGGAACACCAAGAATACTTCGTCTAGACTACACCTCTTCACCTAGAGCATACCCATACTTTTTTCTAGGCGAGTCACACTCCTACTCTAGTGAAAATATTGCTTACTTAGACAATCATCAACATAGTTTAACACTTATTCTTATTTAAGCATGCATCCATGAACATGAGAATCCAAGAGAACAATTATAGAACAAACAAATATAAACACAAAAGTAGTGCAAGCAACACAAACCATGCCTCACACCCGACTAAGTCTTTGTTATTGCAAAACAATTACAATATGAGCACTACCAACTTGGTTTACAAATCCGACAGATTCACACGACTAACCTCACCTCACTAAGACACTCAAGAAAATATTTGTAACACCAATACTCTCTATCACAACCATCTCTGCAACCACCAACGATGCACCTCAAACGTTTCCTCAACCACAGACTTGTTGTCTCTTTATTTTTTCATACTTTCACCAAAGTTAACAGAGATTTCAACTATTCCTTACACATGCCTCTATAGACCTACATTTCCAGACTTCCCCAAAACCTCCCAAAGCATCCAAATCTTGGCTATTTTTCTTCCATCTTGGAAAATTTGCCTCAGTTCATTGCCTTAGACTTGCCTCAGACTTGTTCTCCAAATCTCTTTCCAAAAATTCTCTATGCCTTCCTTTGGTTCTGCACCCTTAATTTTACATGGACTCCAAGAGTCACTTGTGCAAAAGGCCATGTCTCTTGGGTGCGTTGTGTCCCTTCATGAACCCACACTCAAATGACTTGTTGCACCCCCCCTGTGGACCTGGTGTGCCCATCTAAGCCCACACACCCATCAACCTTCTCTTGGACTGATGTGCCCCATCCTTGGGGCATGCTCCTTTTCCTCATGCAGTTTCTCGTGGTGATCGTAATGACTCCTCATGGGTGTTCCAATGGGTCATCCAACCCCTTTGGTGTACCCATGTTGCTGAGGGAAGATAGGTGCACTCCTTGTTCATGCTCCCAAGTTGCCCCGACCTTGCCCAAATGCAACCCACGTCTCTGTCAATCATTCTAAGGAAAGTAAGGTGTGTGCCCCCTTGGTGTCACACATCACCATCGTGCACCTAAAGTGATCTTTCCTTCACATCAACAAGTTTTTGATCTTTCCTTATGCATTATGTACACGATCATAATGCAACGATGGTCATTATGTACTTGAATTATGTGAAGTAGCGACACAATTGAACCGATCTTTCCTTCACAGTATTCCATGAGTCTTTCTAGCTCAAGGTCATATGCCCATTCACTATGTCCAAATTTTCTAGAGGAGAAATTGACTCCTTCCTTTGTTCTCTTACACCAAGGCTGTTATGTCTCCCTCACGTCTTCTTGTCCCTCAAATTGTTTCTACGCCGTTTCAACGAATTGCTCCGACATCTTCATATCTGTGACTTCCTATGATCTTCGCTGCCCCTCATCAATTTTCAAACATAAATCATTGAAGACATACATTGTCTTAGCTAGATCTCTAACTATCTCTTCAACATCAACAAGTATTCATTCTAATGAAACAAGATTCCTTTCATTTTTTGTGTTAGACTGTCCAACCATCACCCCACATCATCCGTCTCCACAAGGTTTCTCACTCTGGCTATCCTCAACAACCATATGTAAGGAATACATCCACATGCCTCCTTCTTTCCTCCTTATGGTAGGAATAAAACATGGAGCCCATCCTGATAAAATGGCCAAATTCTTTATGTGAGGAATCAATGCTTCATTTTCCCTCCTTGTGAAATCTTGTCCCAACACAACCTCAAAAACTTCCATAGGAACAACGATGAAACTCGTCTTTCCGCATCAATCATTAAGCTTCAACAAGATTTCCTTCGCCACACCAACGACCCTCTCTACACCTACATCAACCATATTGAAGGTTGTTTGTGTCGGTTTAGGATGCAACCCAAGCCTCCACACCATGTGTTCCCTCAAAAAGTTACGAGTTTCCCCACTATCCATCATGGATAACACTGACTTCCCATTGAGTTAATCCTACACATAACAAAGTTTATTCTCACATTTCTCTTGGATCTCCTTGGATTCACCTTCCATGATAATGTTCAAGACCTACAAGACTCCAACAGATGGGTTGTTTTCCTTCTCCAAAGAAATACAACTTCCATTTCAAGGGGCAATTATTTGCATAGTGCTACTTGGCACAAATCCAACATGAAATTGACTTCTTTTCTTTCAATGCGTCCATTTGCTTGACATTGTATTCACTTCCCTTGGATGTATTCATATTTCCTTTCTCCTTCTTCTTACCCTCCCCTTGCTTCTTCTTCTCACCTTGGGAGTCCTCACTATTCCTAGGAACTCTCTTGGGTTCACCCTAAAATTCCAACAATTTTCCGTTGCGATGATCATTGTTGCAAGAGTCTACATGTTCTGTCATCGCAAATCACTCTACATCCATGGTTGAGGACCTTTCATGAAGTGGAAAATCCATTCTTCTTCTGACATGTCTTTTATCTCCAACATGAGCCCTGTGAAATCCTTGATGTAGGCTTGGATCTTACCATCATGCTTGAGAGATAACATATTATTTCTTTCGATGCATGTTTGGTTCCCCGAACCAAAATTTGCCTTCAATGATTCCTTCATCTCTTTTCAGTTTTTGATCTTCTCAATGGTTTTCCCAACTGCTAAGTCTTCCACTCGGTTCCTCCACCATAGCTTAGCAATCCTTGTCAAGAACATCGCTACAAAATTTACCTTGGCTTCATTTGAACTTTCATTCAGCTACTCCAAATACTGCTCAATGTCCCGACAACTTAGTGCCGCGATTTCCATCATGTGGCTCGGGTTCCTTTATCTTGATCCTCATCGACATGATAATGGAGATCTGTCTATTATCCAAATCTCATTTCAACAATGTGTTAGTGTCGTCTTGGCCCTTCAAACTCTGTGAGACTATAGTAAGTGCATCCTTCACTGCCTTGAATCTATCCTGAATGTCATTGGAAAAGGTGTTGGTCATCACATTTGCAGTTGGATAGAATTTACAAACGACTTCATTAAACCCATGCTTCATTTTTCTCATCTCAGTCTCCATCTGGTCAACCTTCTCACCATGCTGGCACAATGCATCTGTCATCTGCTCGACATTCATCTCCAATATAATGATTCGGTCCTTCATTTTGTCGGTCTTGGTATCCCTCTTAGTGTCACTTTTGTCAACCATGTATGGCTCTCTAATTATATTCAATTTACTTGCAAAGGGTTTTTTGAAGGAACCCAAGATTTTGTGTCAAGACTTCTTCAAAATTCCATGATCAACTCCGCGGTTACTTTTGCGATCGATCCTCTGAAACATTTTGCGGCAATCCTTTGTTCGTCTTCCTTTCCCAAGTTCTTGGTTCACCCTAATAAATATGAGATTTTCCTTCTCAAGGAATGCTCCTATGCCTGCTCACAATTCATGATTTTGGTCCACATTTCAGACCTATCACAATCTACCAAGTCTATGCTGAGATTGCCTCTATGATGGGTCATTCCATCAAACCCTCACCAAGCTTGCACCCATATTGTTTCATCAATAAGTGCACCCCTCCCCCACCATTGTCCCGGAAGCAGTAGTGGTGAAGAGCCAAGTTTTCTTTGATACCACCTGTTATGACCCCATAGGATGCCTGATCAGATCTTGCAATCATTCACCTCCCGAGGGTGTGAGGCACCCCGATGGTTCTCACTTGGTTTCTTGGCACACCAAGAATACTTCATCTGGACTATGCCTCTTCACCTAGAGCATACCCATACTTTGTTATAGGCTACCAATGAGTCACACTCCTACTTTAGTGAAACTCTTTCTTACTTAGAAATTTGTTAACATAGTTTAACACTTATTCTTATTTAAGCATGCATTCATGAACATGAGAATCCAGGAGAAAAACTACAGAAAAAATGAACACAAATACATAAATAGTGTGCGTGACACAAACTGTTCCTAACACCTGACTAAGTCTTTGTTATTGTGAAAAAGTTACAATATGAGCTTTACCGACTCAATTTACAAATTTGACAGAGTTAGACAACTCGCCTCACCTGACCAAGACACTCGAGAACAAATTCATAGCACCAAGAATATTTTTTGCAACCATCTCCACAACCACTTGGAGTGCACCTTAGATGTGCCCTCAACTATAGACTTTTTGTCTCTTTGTTTCTACAAACTTTCACCAAGCTAAAACATATTTTGGTTCTTCCTTACGCATGCCTCCACAGACCATCATTTCCAGACTTCCCCAAAACCTCCCAAAGAATCCAACCCTCGGCTACTTGTCTTCCATATTGGAAAATTTTCCTTAGTTTGTTGCCTTAGACTTTCCTCAAACTTGTTCTTCAAATCTCTTGCAAAAAATGCTCTATGCCTTGCTTTGGTTGTGTGCCCTTGATTTTATATGGACTCTAAGAGTCACTTGTGAGAAATGTCATGTCTCTTGGGTGTGTCGCATCCCTTCACGAACCCACACTCAACTGACTTTCCATACCCCTTTGTGGACCTGGTGCACCCATCTAAGCCTGCATTCCCATCAACTATATCTTGGATTGGCGCACCCCATCCTTTGGCGCACACCCCTTTTCCATGTGTGTTGTCTTGTGCCGATTTTCATGACTCATTGTGGGTGTCTGATGGGGTCATCCAACCTCTCTGGTGCCCCCATGTTGTCAAGGGCATATGGGTCCACTCCTTGGGAATGCTCCCAAGTTTCTTCTCCTTTTCCCAAACGCAACCCAATTTTTCGTCAATTATTCTAAGGTAAGTAAGGCATGTGATCCCTTGGTGTCACACATCACCATCGTGCACCCAAGGTGCTCCTACTCACACCCAAACCTCTTTGTTCACTCAATTGATTGCTTCTTCCTAGTACTCTTCCTCCATTCTGTCACTGAATCTTCCCAAGAAGCTTGCATGCTCGGTGGGTTTCGTGGGAGACCTTACATAATTTAATTTATATAAATTTTTATTTATAATAAAAAAAGATAACATAAAAACCACTTATGTTAGTATAATAATCTCTCGTCAATTATCAAATAATGTTAATATAATAACTTCATACTTTGTGGTGAAAAATAATAAGCATGACCCCAAAAATAAGTGAAAATAACACTCAAATATAATGCGTTAATATAATATATAAGTATGTTGTAGACCCCCAAAATAAGTGAATTTAACAATCAACAAAATAATATGTAAATATAATGTGAAAATTGATTATTTTATAGTCAAATTTTCAAATAAAATAAAATGCAAATTATCAATTACGCAATTAAATGGCCAAACATGTTATCAACTATGTAAATAATATGTTCAACTCAAAAATATTATCAACCATTAAAATTAAGGGTCTAACATATTATCAACTATAATAATTTAATGATCAAATATATTGTCAATTATATAAATAATATGTAATGAAAATCAATGATAAAAAACTATAAGGAGAGTATGGTCAATCCTAGGAAAACCATATTAATATATATATTTGATATGATTAACCATATCAGTCATGATATAAAATATAAAGTCAACCATATCAACTATAATGATCATTCTCAAGATATATGAAGTCAATGTGCAATATAACCATAGTGAATCATGGTCACTATGTTCAACTATAACCATGTTTGTTGCAATGTGACATAAACATTGTCAACGTGCTTAACCATGGTGAAACCTTGTCAACCATGCTCAATATGGCCAACCATAGTTACCCATGGATAAGATTGGTCATCCATGGTCAACCAATGTCAAACATGGTCAACCATAGATAACCATGTTCAACCAAAGTCAATCATAGTAAAACATGGTCAACCATAGTCAATCGTATGTATAAACATTACATTGCAATATCTAATAGATACATTTCAGTGATAAAAAACACATAGAAATTACCTCATTAACAATTTAGATATTTAATCTACCAAGTAATGTTCCAAAGTTCACATAATCGTAAACTTTATTTACTAAATAAATATTATGTATTATTATTAACCTCTTAATGTCACAATGTGATATTATGTTGACGTCAACTTTCTAGTGTCAACCATTGTCATCACTATTAATGTTGCAATGTGACATAACCTTTGATGAACATCACAATGCAACATAACCATTGAGTAACATGATAATTTGACATAAGTCAACAAATATAAACATCACAATGTGACATAACCATTAATGAACATTGCAATCCAACATAACACTTTGGGAACATCACAATGGGTAGGGTAATTTTAACAATTCAAATATTATACCTATGTATAGTATTCTAGGCGATTATTTTGGTTTGAAGAATCATACATATAGATATGTAGGAAAACATTCAATAAAAACATATAATATATTATTAAAACTTGTAATATTTTGGCGAACATTATCAATTTAATCATATTAATGTAAACATTAGGAGAATTTTAAACCAAATTAGCAAATATTGTTTTTATGAAAATGTCCAAAAAAATAGCCATTTGGAGAAATTTCACCCCTAAAAAAATACCCCGACAATGGGACATAACTATTGATGAAAGCCACAATGCAACAAAACCATTAAGGAATTTATCAATTCAACATAATCCAACCAAGATGAAAGTTGCAATGCGACATAACCATTGAGGAATGTTAGAATCCAACATAACTGTTGAGGTATATTGCAATGTAACATAACTCTTAAGTAACATCACAAAAACATTGTAATTCGACATAATTCCACCAAGATGAATGTTACAATTTGGCATAACCATTAAGGAACATCACACATGTGTCATGATAACCCCTAATGAATGTTGCAATGCAACATAACCATTGATGAACATAGAAATTCCATGTAAGATGACCAAGATGAATATCACAATGGTTCATGACCATAAAGAAACATCACATTCAAGCATTACCCTTAAGGAATGTTGCAAGGTGACATAACCCTTAATGAGTGTCACAATATGATGTAACCATTGAGGAATGTAGTAATTTCACATAACACAACAAAGATGAACTTCGTAATGAAACATAATCATTGAGGAACATCACAATCCAACATAACTCTTAAGAAACATCTCAATGTGACCATAACCCTTGATGGACGTTTCAATGTGACACAACCATTAAGGAACGTAACAATTTGATATTAGTCAACCAAGATGAAAATCACAATGGACATTTCCATAGTAAACCATGGTTAAACATAATAAACCAAAATCAACCATAATAAACTAAAGTCCATGATGATCAACCAATGTCAACCATAGTCAACTGTGGTCAACCTCAGTTAACCAAAGTTAACCATAGTAAACTATCGCCAACTAAATACAATCATGGTTTGCATAAGTCAACCAAAATGAACCATAGTAAACTAAATATAAACATGGTCAATACAAGTCAACCATAATGTCACAATGCAACATTACCATATTAAACCATGGTTACACAATCAATTATAATAAACCAAAGTCAACCACAATCAATCATGGTCAACATATGTCAACCAAAGGAAACCATAATCAACCATTCAAGAACATCATACTAAAACATAACCCTTGAGGAATGTTGCAAGGTGACATAACTCTAAATGAACGTTGCAATGTGACATAACCATTTAGGAATGATGCAATTCTGCACAAGTTAATGAAGTTGTACATCATAGTGCAACATAATCATTTGGGAACATCACAATCCAACATAACCCTTGAGGAATGTTACAATGTGACATAACCATTTATGGACATCGTAGTGAGACACAACCATTGAGGAACATAGTAATTTGACGTAATTCAACCAAGATGAATGTCATAATGTAACATTACCATGGCAAAACCATGGTTAAACATAATCAACATGGTCAACCATAATAAACCATGGATAACCATAATCAACAAGGTAAACCATAGTCAACCAAATTCAACCATGATCAGCTTAAGACAACCATGGTTAACATAAGTCAACCATGATAAACATCACAATATAAAATAATCGTTCAGGAATGTGACAATCTAACCTAACCCTTGAGGAACATGACACTGCGACATAACCATTGAGGAACATAACAATTCGAAAAAATTTAACCAAGTAAATGTCACAATTGTACATAACCATTAAGGAATATCACAATCCAACATATCCTTTGATGAACATTGCAATGCAACATAACCCTTCAAAAACATTGAAATTCAACAAAAGTCCACTAAGATGAACATCGTAACATGACATAACCATTGAGGAACATCACAAATGTGACATAACCCTTGATGAATGTGTGTGCACCAATACTAATGAGGAACATAGCAATTTCATATAAGTTGACCGAGATGAAGATCATAATACATCATGACCATTCAGGAACATCGCACTGAAACATAACCATTAAGGAATTTTGCAAGGTAACATAAACCTTAATTAACGTAGCAATGTGACATAACCATTAAGGATCGTATCAATTTGACATAACACAATAAATATGAGCATCATAATCTAACATAATCATTAGGGAACATCACAATCCAACATAATCATTGAGGAATGTCACAATGTGACATAACGCTCGATGGATGCCACATTATGACATAACCATTGAGGAATGTAGCAATTTGACATAAGTCAACCATGATAAACATCACAATGCAATATTACCATAGTAAACCATGGTTAAACATAATTAATATGGTCAACCACAATCAACCATGGTAAGCCAAAGTGAAACATAGTCAACCTAAATCAACCATAGTAAACCAAAGTCAGCCATAACAAACCCATAGTAAACCAAAGTCAACCAGGGTCAACCATAGTAAATGAAGCATAATCCAAATTCAACCATAAGTTGACCATAGTGAACCAAACATAAACCAAAGTCAACCATAAGTCGACCATAGTCAACCAAATTCAACCAAGGTCAACCAAAGTTAATCATGTTCAACCATAGTAAAACCAAACTCAACCATAGACAACCATGGTCAACAAAGATAACCATAGAAAAACATGGTCAACCATAGTCATCTATAGTAAACTATAGTCAACATGGTTAACCATAATCAACATGGTCACTCATGGTCAATCTAGTAAACCATAGTCAAACATGGTCAACCATGGCCAATAATAGTTCAACATAGTCAACCATAGTCAACCATGGTAAACCAAATTCAACCATAGTAGACCATGTTTGATCGAAGTAAAAAATAGTCAAACATAGTCACATAATCAACTGTGACTAACCAATGTCAACCATAGTCAAACATAACCAATCATGGTCAACCATAGTCAACCATGGGAAAACATAGTCTAACATGGTCAACTATACTAAAATATCATATATATTTCAATATTAATTATATTGATATTTTAATTCATAAATCTACTAATCATCTCCACAAAAATTGACCATTAACCACAACCACATGATTAAAAGTGGTTGATATATGCCGATTGTCACCATTTTCCATTTTTTAAAACTAATGGCATTGATTGACACATATCGACCACTTTTGGTTATGTGGTTGTGTGAGTTACATTGTTGTAAAGGATCCAAAACATTGTGCATAACATTGTGTCAAGATCCAAAACCTATAGAAAATAAAATAAAATATTCATAATAGAGTTTTCCAGAGCTTGAGGGTTGTGATCTAGAAGGCTTGAATGTTAAGAGAATAGGAGATAAAACATACAAATCTACCATGAAATTCATAGAAGGAACATTGATCAAAACATATAGATGAAATATACCATAAAAATACAAGAGAAAGTTGGAGAAGAAGGATTCCATTCATATGAACCATTGCATTCAAGAGGCCAATTTTGGAACCTCTTCTTCTTGACCTTAATTCTCTTCCTACTTATTTTTTATAATGGTTTCTTATTGATGAAGTAAACTTTGTTTAATATTGACTCCATAAATTACATGTCCATCATGTTCCTTTTTAAATTTAATAAAAAATATGGTCTTATGATTTTTACATTTGAACTTAGACTATAAGCCCCTTAAGATTCAAACCAATTCTCCCCACTTACATAATGATGGTCCCCATCATTTCACCCTTGCTAAATAAAAATGAGATCCCATTATGTTTATTGTATTGACATGTTTACAATTTGTTGATTATGAATGAAAATGAGGGTTTCGTATGGCTAACTCGTAACCTTGGGTTTGTGGATGACCCATAACCAAGTTGGAAATGATATGCTTGCTCTTGGTCCTGAATTATAAAGCATAGGGTATTTTTTTGATGGATAAATTACATATAAATTACAATAGGATTTAATAAAATCCAAAAATTAAAAATTGATAGGGAAAAATCGTGACTCCTGGGGCAGTTAACCTCTTACTATGATTTTGTTCATAACTTCTTCTACATGTGAAGAAATAAAAGTGTGTAGAATACCCATTTGATATATCAAATACATATTCCCATTTATATATGGAATTTTTTCTATATTATATTTTGAAGTGAGAAACTTCCTGCTAAAAATTAAGGTATGTGTGACCTTGTTGTGTCACATACAATTGGAGATTAAATTGATAATATCTCCCAATCTAAGAAGAAAATGAAATTACATGAAAAACCCAGTTGAGATAATAGAAAATCCTATCAAATGACCTATAATATTCCTTTCAAAACATCCAATAGAAGTTGGGGATTATATCTAAAGTTTGTAAAAGAGGGTTATCCTTCATTTCTTCCATTATTGTGCTCCCATGGTGGTCAGACAACTGTGGGTAATTTGAGAAAGGGATGGAATGAGATCACCCAAGATTCTATATTTTTCATTTTAAGTGACACCATGGCTACATGAAGCTACACTAATTTTGGATCTGAGATTCCCAAGTGCAAAGGGAAACGAAGGATGCCAAGGGTTTATAGAGTAGTGTGAGTTGTTGTAGATGTCATGGAACCTTTGTAGGCAACATCGAAACCCTGAAAAATGCATGTAATGATGATTTTGATACCAATGATACAGATCTTAAGTGTTTAGATCTAGAAGGATTTAATTCCAAGAGAATATGAGAGAAAACATGCAAATTTACCATGAAATTCATAGAAGGAACACTCACCAAAACATATAAATGAAATACACCATAAAAATACAAGATAAGGTTGGAGAATAAGGATTCCATTCATATGAATCATTACATTCAAGAGTTCAATTTTAGAGCCTTTTCATCTAGACCTTAACTCTCTCCCTATTGTTGTTTTTTATAATGGCATCTTATTGATGAATTCAAATTTGTTTAAGCTTGAATTTATTGATTACATGTTCATCATGTTCCTTTTTATAGGGCGCAAACCCCCCTTCCCTCCAAAGGGATGCTCGACCTCCTGGTCTAGGATCGTTTGGATTCACTGAGTCAGAACGAATCCTTTGGTCACCTCGGGCACTCACAATGACTCTACCCGCACACACAAGTTTCCTCCACAAGTGACCATGACTATAACTGTGGGTTTACCGCTTAGCGGTTCGGACTTCGGGGATATCCCAAATCCTTCCCTCAACCTTTCCCGAAACGCTCTTCTCCGAGGTTTCGAACTTCCGCCACGCGTCTCCTTGGATTTTCTAGGCCCACTATGGTTCGGACTTCGCGACTTCACAAAAATACATGCCTTCTTCCCACAACCTTCAATCTTCCGATTCTCTAACTCCCTAATTCGTTGCCACGTGCTCTCCTGCAATTAACAATCCATATTGAATTGCAACTTCGGACTTCGCGACTCTGCTTCATCAAGTTCCAAACTTGGCGAACTCTGAAGCATCGAAGCTCTCCACGGTTATTCCTCCTAAACTTTACCTTCTCGATTTCCTCTGAACAATCTCTTCAACACTTAGTTGAATTCCTGGTTTGCGCACACCTTGCAACAAAATTTCATCCACGATTTAGGTTTTCCTTGTGAATGGTTTCCTGCTCCTTGCGACTGCCCTCCAGTCATATTCTAGTTCTCTTGTTTGAAATAACGTTATCCCTCTTGATCTTTCGAGTCTGAAAACTGTATTTCACACTCCTTGCAAACGTCAATGCACTCCTTGCAGACATATGAATTTCACTATCTCTTCTGAGCCTTCAAGTCAAAACAAAATCAGTCACACACTCCTTGTGGACACTATGCACACCTTGCACTTTCTCTTCGAAGAGAAATGATTGAAACTCATCTACTCCTCATAACGAACCATACAATCAACAAAGTAAATAACAGAGAGTTGAAAAATAACAGAAACTCCACCATTCAGTCAAATAGACACAAAATCAGAACACATTTGGGACAATATATCTCTGTTATATTCATCCAACTGAAACTTGTATATATACATACACTATTCTTCACTACTCCTTAACCTATACAAGATAGATTGAACTATTGCTTGGTTCTCCTTTATCCACAACAACTATGATAATCGATAAAAACTATCAACAACTTCTACTTGGACAATATTACAAATATTTATAGAAAGAGGTTCTCCTAGAGTCTTCCCTCCAACTATTCTATGCTATCTTAATGGAATTGAATGCTATCAACTACTTAACACTTATTACAATAAATATCGAGGCAGACAGATAAGAGCGCAAGATCCAAATCTGTACTATGATCTTTCTCATTAAACAAAAATACATTCCCCATCGATCTTACGTGATGGATCAACCTTCGATCATTAAAGACATTCATAACTCAAAAAGTTTGTCAAATATTACATTAATACATTGATCTTTTGAAATTCAAAATGTTTCAAAATATGCATTAGTGCGCCCAACTGTCTTCCACGCTTGTGCTTTGCTTGTGATGCTCCTGCATCACCTTTGACATGACTTATACAAGACATTTTAGAAGGAATGTTATAGCTCATTTGAAAGGTTTTTGTACTAGCACAAATGGTTTAAACAAAAAAAAAAACATTTCACTTATTAATTTGAGAGTTATTGTCTATTAAATATCCAAATGTATGTGACACAATAAGGTTGTGCATACCTTGAGTTTCAATAGGCATTTTCTCACTCCATGAGATACACCAAAACAATTTCCATATATTAATGGAATATCTCTTTGATACCTCAACCGGGTCTTTGAAAAAATTTGATTATGTCACCTATAGCAAAGGTTATTAACAAAATCATAGCAAGAGGTTAGCTACCCCAAGGGTCACGATTTTTCTCTATCAATTTTTAATTTTTGAATTTACTAAACCTTATTGTAATTTATATGTAACTTATACATCTAGAAAAATACCCCATGCATTATAATTTGGAACCAAGAGAAAGTTTTCCATTTCCAACTTGGTTATTTGTCTTTCATAAACCCAAGGTTATGGGTTAGCCACACAAAACCCTTATTTTCATTCACAATCAACAAATTGCAGGCATGTTGGTATGATAATCATAATCAAGTCTCAATTTTCTTGAGCATGAGTGAAATGATGGGGACCATCATTTTGTAAGGGGGGAGGGTTAATTTGAACTCTTAAGGGGAATTGTAGTCTAAGTTCAAATGTAAAAGTCATAAAATCATATTTTTTTTATTAAATGTAAAAGGGAACATAATGGACACGTGATTTATGTATTCAACCTTAATCAAAGTCAACTTCATCAACCAGACAACATTATAAAAATAAATTAGGAATAGAGTTAAGGTCGGGAATAAGACATCCTAAAATTGGCCTCTTGAATGTAATAGTTCATATGAATGGAATCCTTTTTCTCCATCACTCTCTTATTATTTTTTGGTGTATTTCATTTATATGTTTTCATCAATGTTCCATATATGAATTTCATGGTAGATTTGCATGCTTCTCTCCTTTTCTCTTGGCATTCAATCATTTTGTATACCATCCCTCAATATCAAGATCATTGGTATCATGAGCATCATTACATCAATTTCACTATATCCATTTGTGTAAAACATTTTCAACATTTTCAAAAATCTTGTAGGGTTTCTATGCTACCCACAAAGGTTCCATCACCTCTACAATATCCCACGCTTCTCTAAAAACCCTTGGAACCTTTTGTGGTCCTATAAACTCAATCCTCTCACATAAAACATTATTGCAACATCATGCAGCCATGGTGTGGCTTAAAACTTTTTATTCAACTTCAATAATCTTGGGAAACATCGTTTCGTCCCTTTCTCAACTTACCCATACCTATACATCCACCATTGGAGAAAAAAAATGGATGAAATGGAGGATGACCCTCTTATGAAAAAATCATACAAATTCCATCACTTCTATATATGATGTTTCAAAAGTCATACTATAGCTCACTTGAATGGTTTTTCTATTAGATAAAATTGTTTTTTCAAGGAATTTAATTTTTCTTCCTGGTTTGGGAGATATCGTCCATTAAATTTCCAAAGGTATGTGACACAACAAGGCTACACTTAGCTTTAGTTTTAGCATATTTTTTTTCACTCCAGAAGCTACAATAGAAAAATTTCCATATATTAATGTAAATATCTTTTAGATACCTCAAATAGGTCTTCGACTAAATTTGATTTCGTTACTCTAGAAGTTATGAAAAAATCATAGTAAGAGGTTAACTACCCCAAGGGTCACAAATTTTTCCTATCAATTTTTTATTTTTGTATTTATAGAACACTATTATGATTTCTATGTAATTTATTTGTCAAAAAATGTACCCCATGCATTAGAATTCAATATCAAGAGAAATATTTTCTTTCCCAACTTGGTTATGGGTTCACAAACCCAAGGTTACAGATTAGCTATATGAAACCCTTCTTTTCTTTTGTAATTGGAAAATTGTAAGCATGTTAGTACAATAAAGATAACAGGGACTCATTTTTATTTAAAGCATGGGTGAAATGATGGGGACCATCGTTTTGTAAGTGGGGATGATTGATATAAATATTAAGGAGGCTTATAGTCTAAGTTCATATGTAAAAGTCATAAAAACATATTTTTTTTATTAAATACAATGATGCAGGAGCATCGCCAACAAAGCACAAGCGTGGAAGACAGCTGGGCACACTAGCACATATTTTGAAACATTTTAAATTTCAAAAGATCAATGTATTAATGAAATATCTGACAACCTTTTTGAGTTATGAATGTATTTAATGATCAGAGGCCGAGCCATCACGTAAGATCGATGTGGAATGTATTTTTCTTTAATGAGAAAGATCACAGTATAGATTTGGACCTTGCGCTCTTATTTGTCTAACTCGATATTTATTGTAATAAGTGCTAAGTAGTTGATAGCATTCAATTCCATTAAGATAGCATAGAATAGTTGGAGGGAAGACTCTAAGAGAACCTCTTTGTATAAATCTTTGTAATATTGTCCAAGTAGAAGTTGTTGATAGTTGTTATCGATTATCACAGTTGTTGCAGATAGAGGAGAACCAAGCAATAGTTGAATCTATCTTGTATAGGTTAAGGAGTAGTGAAGAACAATGTATGCATGTATATAAGTTTTAGTTGGATGAATATAAAAGAGATATATTGTCCCAAATGTCTTTTGATTTTGTGTCTATCTGAATGAATGGTAGAGTTTCTGTTATTTTTGAACTCTCTGTTATTTCTGTTCTTGAATCCATGAGTGCATTTACTTTGTTGAATGTATGAGTCATTGTACGGAGTAGATGAGTTTCAATCATTTATCTTTGGTGAGAAAGTGCAAGGTGTGCATAGTGTCTGCAAGGAGTGCGTGACCGATTCTGTTTCAACTCGAAGGCTTAGAAGAGATAGTGAAATTCATATGTCTGCAGGGAGTGCATTGACGTTCGCAAGGAGTGTGAAATAGAGTTTTTAGACTCGAAATCTTAGGAGGGATAATGTTATTTCAATCACGAGAACTAGAAGGTGGCTGGAGGACATTCACAAGGAGCAAGAAACCTTTCACAAGGAGAACCTAAGTTGTAGATGAAATTCTGTTGCAAGGTGTGCGCAGACCAAGAATTCAACTAAGTGTCGAAGAGATTGTTCAGAGGAAGTCGATAAGGTAAAGTTCTGGAGGAATATCTATGGAGCACTTCAATACTTTGGAGTTCACCAAGTTTGGAACTTGACGAAGCAGAGTCGCAAATTCCAAAGTCACGATTCAATATGGACCGTTGATCGTAGGAGAGCACATGGCAACGAATTAGGGAGTTCAGGAATCAGAAGATCAGAGGTTGTGGGAAGAAGGCCTGTAGTTTCAGGAAGTCATGAATTTCGAACCATAGTGGGGCCAGCGAATGCAAGGAGATGCATGGTGGAAGTTCGGAAC
>ML798393.1:152859-167523 GCA_009831015.1 Picea engelmannii | reverse complement strand
TGTTTGCATTTGTGTTGCAGCAGTTCGCATTTGTGTTGCGGCAGTTTACATTTGTATTGCAGCGTGTTTCAACATCTTTTCTTCATAAACAATCGATTGCCATCAATGACAACCTTGATCATCTGCGTCATCTCTATTGTAGCCATATTTCCAACAAGGATTTGGGATATCCTCGAAGTTCAAGCTACTAAGTGGTAAACCCATAGTTATAGTCGTGGTCACTTGTGGAGGAGACTTGTGTGTGTGGGTAGATTCATTGTGAGTGCTCGGGGGGACCCAAGAAGTCATTCTGACTCAGTGAATCTAAACGATCCTAGACCGGGAGGTCGATCATCCCTTTGGAGGGAAGGGGGGTTTGTGCCAGAGTGGTATCAGAGCCACTTTTTGTCCGTAGACAACAGGTAGATGGAGGCGGAAAAAGAAAAGGACATCCTGATATCATCAAGTGAATCAGGGTTGTAATTAATCTGTATGCAGTAGGTGAAAGGAGATAGAGTATTGATTCTCTGTAAAGATTTTTGTAAGGTATGCAACAAATGGTATACATCTAGGTGGGATGAGCTAGAAGAACCAATTGCTTTCTTGAAGGAAGAAAGATGGCTACTGCAAGCTAGAAAAGTGGTCAAGACGAAGGCCACTAGAAAAACAACAAGGAATAAATGGATAGGGAGCTCATTGAGATAAGAGAAAGAATGGAGAAGCTGGCATTAAAGATGCAGCAGGAGGTGAAGACACGTTGGGCATATGAATGACCCTTGAAGAGGAAAGCTAAGCATCCCATCCAGAAGTTGTTGTCTAGAAGGAAACAACAAGAGTTAAGGAGATGACTGAGGTATGATGAAACCCTCAGAGACACAAAAGAGGAGCAGGTTTGCATTTGCGAACCAGAGGTTGAAAAAATCCTCAGTGATGATGAGGAGAAGAGATCAAGCAAAGATATTGTAGGCTTCCAATAGGGAATAGATGAACTTTCAGGTTTCCAGGTGGGCAATGAAGCAGGATCATTGTGTCTCATGAACTGCCAGGAGGGTAGTAATGAAAGTTCATATTTCCAGGTGGGAAAGGATGAAGAGGTGAACTCAGGGGTGAGTTTGGATCATCAAGGAGTGCTAACAGAGGGGGATCAGAGGAATATTATGATCATTGGGGGAATTGAGATATTCCTACCAAGTAGCCCAAATGAGGCTAGAGCATGGGTTGCAGGTGAAACAATAGAAGGAAATCCCACAATGACTGTCATAGAGGAGGAAAAGGAGAAGACACTAATGTTTTCCCCAGTAGAAAGAGAAGAGAATTCAACATAATTGCTCAAAATTTTCATCGAGGAAGCTGAACAAGAGATGACTGCAACACTCGAGCCTGCAGCAGAAGAGGAAGAAAACAACATAGACTTTGTTGATTTGAATGAAGAATTGGAATCCTTAGAGAGAAGGGTGATAGTGCAGAGTCGACACATCCAACAGATCAAGTTGGAGACAGATGGACGAGCATACCATCCCAAGGAGCAGCTGGAGGAAGTTGGAGTTGAACCAACATAAGGTGAACTCGCAAAAACCAATCTTTCAGTGGATATAGTCGAGAAGCAATTCAATGGTGAGACTGTAGAACTAGGGTTTGCAACAAGGTGGAAATATAAGGCCACAAGAGATGGAGAAAACAACAGGGGGGATCGTATTGGTCTACCCATTGACAAGGAGGAAGAGTTGCAGCAGAGAAGAATGCATAAGGATAACGATCCATTGGAGCAGCTAGACGAGGTGATTGAGGAGATAATGAGGATGATGTTCATATCAACACAAGAAACTATTTGTAGGAGGAAGCTGAGTAGAAGAGATCATGCAAGAGAAGAAGGGAAGCAACAACAAAGCAGTGGAGTAGATGGAAATCTCCAAAGGAGAGTTTGGGATCCAGGAGGATTTCAACAGAGCTGGGAAGCTCATGAGTAGGAGCTCATGAATGTTTCACAGCAGTGGAGTATGATGTAGGATTATCACCAACAAAGCACAAGCATGGAAGATAGTTGGGTGCACTAGCGCATATTTTGAAACATTTTGAATTTCAAAAGATCAATGTATTAATGTAATATTGACAACATTTTTGAGTTATGAATTTATTTAATGATCGGAGGCTGAGCCATCACGTAATATTGATGGGGAGTGTATTTTTCTTTAATGAGAAAGATCATAGTATAGATTTGGAGCTTGCGCTTTTATCTGTCTGACTCGATATTTATTGTAATAAGTGCTAAGTAGTCGATAACATTCAATTCCATTAAGATAACATAGAATAATTGGAGGGAAGACTCTAAGAGAACCTCTTTGTGTTGGCAATGGAAGTCACTCCTGGATTGTAGTAGGAGCAGAGCCCGACGCCCATCAGTTTATGTCACGATTTGTGTATGAAAGGGGTGATCGAATGGAAGTAAACTCGGATGATACTGTTTCAACTCCGAAAGTAGGCCATGCATGCATGGGCGAGTGAGGTCTTAGACATACTCCAGACAATGAGTTGTAGTAAGGGTGAGTAGGGGGAAGACTTGTATCAGAGAAATGCAAAGGTCTATTGTCAACATCAGGTTTCTAGCAGACTGTCGGAGAATGCATTTGAACGCGTGATCTTCTTACATTCAAATGCAGAAAACCAGAGAATACAATAGTGCCACAATAAAACCTTTATCATAACACAACTGCAATAATTCATGTGAATCGGTCAATCATGAACTCCCTCGGTATGAGATGAAAACTAGATGGAATAGGGAAACTGTCTTTCATTAAACAAGAAATCTTACATATAGATGCATAACCAGAGAACTAGAGCATCTGTTAAAACATTACAATCGGGAGCTTTGCTCTACCATCGATGATTACAAAAATGGCGAAAATGCCTACATATACTAAAAAACAACCACAACAGCAAAAACAAGACGCTGCATTAAAAAATTGCGTCTGCATGTCTTCTGATAGTTTGCGCATGCAGACTCTGGCCGATCGTGCACCCAAGACTTGGTGTCCCCTCGGCCAAATTCGGACGGCTATTCTTTGTCAGACACCACCTTAACTGCGCATGGCTCTTGCAAGGGGAGTAGCTGAGCCATTAAGAGCCGAGATAGCGTGTGCAGACCTCCTTGGTGATTCAAGGACTCGGCGCGACTTCCATGAATAGAACCATTATAGAGGACCTTCTTGAGTAGACTTTCAGCCAGAACGTCCATACTTTGCAATTAATGAGTGAGGCGAGGTTTCAACCACCCTCTCTCTTCTTCATTCACACCTAGCAGGTACCGATATTTAGATCACATTAGATTGACATCTAGAGAACACAGTGCCCCCCCCTCTGAAACTCAATTCGACGCTTTTGGCCTCCCTTTTGTACAGAACGATAAATGCTAGCACCCATCCTCCAGGCTTGCTCCTTGTGACCAGGCGCCAAAACCAAGGGCCTGATTCTGGGTGCTTTCAACGCTTTGAGATTCGAGGTTTCAAGAGGTGAAATGACGAGGAGTGCTTACTCCTCAAATTCCCGAATGCCGACATGGCACGGATGTGGGCCACGTGTCCTTAAGATAAACGGCTGAGGTAGCATCCACTATTTAAAAGGGGGCCCACTTCATCCACAGGCTCGCTTGACGTGACCTGGTGCTAAGACCGTGGGCTCGGCTCTAAAGGTTCTTTCGGTGTTTCATCGATCGATGATTTCAGCTGTAAAGAATGGGAGGCTCCTTGTCTCCCGAAACACCAATCCTCGATACGTCGACTGGCCGCCACCTGTCCCAATTGGATCAGACGACCCAGACTTGCCCTGAACTATGGGCGCTACCCTTCGTGGTAAATCCTGGGCAACTTGAAAGCCCCGAAAATCCGATGACCGTCAATCTGCTTCGTCAATTGATCCTTGTCGTTGAAATCAGATTGCTCGCTTGCTTGATTTTAAGCCCGAAATGGACTTCTTCTGTGAGCTGCACTCGATGCTTATCGCTGCGACCCTTGAATAAAACACATCCGACCGGATTTCAAACCCCACTTCTATGCGTTTACACCAGAGGCCTAAAATCAAAGAGGAGAATACCCCTATACAATAAATGTTGCTAACATTAGGCTCCATGGGGGATAGAGTCATCCCTGTGATGCTCTAAGAACTCATTTTGCAGTTTCAGTGCCTTGCTGTTGGGATATGGAGTCACGCTCAAAACACCCCCTGCTGAAAATACAGGCTGAAAAAGTAAAAGTAAAACAAAACAAGATACATGCTCAAAAGAGATTATTTATGTACAGTCCTAAACTATCAGAATCCTTTACATGGGGCTAGGTGAAAGCAAATTTCCACCATAGCCATTCAAGCAGCTTCTTGAATAGAAGCTCCTTCCTTCTGTCGATGATGGATAACAAACGATGTAACCAATAGATCAAAATGGTTACATCCTTTGATTCATCTTAAAGGGTTTCTGTGAAGATGAAGGTGGGCGGCTCTAAGGCATAGAGGAAATTCCACTCCATGTACTTGCTGACAGGGTGATAGAATGAGTGGCGAATTCCAGAAAATGGGCGACAGACAAGCTCCTCTGCTACACAGTTGTTCAGATGTGGCTGAATATCTCTGATAAGCACAGGTTGGTGGAAAACTGACATAGGGTCATTGTTCTCAGGCGATGGCTGCTCGCTGACTGGCTCTGGATAGGAAATATTCTGCTCCTCTGGTTCTTTCTGCTCTTCTTCTTGTCTCTCCCCCAAGTCTGATTCATATTCATTATAAATAGGGACCATGGGGTGGTTCTGATTGCTGACTGGCTCTTCAGTATCTTTATAGTGATCAAATGTAGGATAAGCTTGCTACTCATCATCACTATAATATACATCAAAAAGGGGGCGTCCTTCATTGATATGATCCTCCTCCAGAATAATGATCCTGTAAAAAAATTATGTTTTAGGGATAGTGGGACCTGCTGGTTTTGGCTGCTCATACATTATCTTTTTCTCTTTAATCCCAGGTAATAATATACCATGAGAAACCCCTTGAATGAAAAGAGAAAAATCCTCCTCCACAACCATCTCTTCTTTAAAAACGGGGAGGTCTTCGTCATCATAAGTAGGGAAACTAGGAACATCTGCCACAACCCGATACCCAGGTGAGCCATCTACTATAGACCACATTTGCTCCATAAACTCGCAATTTCCACAAGAGGCATGTTGATCGTTATGAACATCTAAAAGAATAGAGGCATCTGATATGATGTCATATGCTTCCATTATAGGGCTAACACAATTAATATCATTCAACACCTCTATATTTTCATGGAAAATTCTTTCCTCCACAGTAAAAGATTCATCATGGACATGGTCTTCAGGGTCAGCAGAGGCTTCATGAAGCGAAGAAAACTCCTCACAACATTTTTCATACAAACAATCAGCTGGAAAATAATCTTTACAAAATGAATTGAAAGCTGTATGAAAACCTGTTAAAGAGCGGATGCTCGTAGCGAGAAGAGATCGACACCACTCAAGAGAAACTCCCTTTAATGAACACCTGAAGAGATTAATCTAGACATCCTCATGCATGATATTGTGTCAGTGAATAGCCTCATGGAAGTCCAGTAAATGCTCAGCTGGTTCCTCCCAACTTGTTGCATGAAACTCAGAGAGTAAATATTCCCATTGGTCTCTATCCAGAAGTGCATTAGGAAACCCAACTATCTGGGAAAAGTCACAGAAAACAAACCTTTGAGCCATAATTTTCTCCATATCGAACCAGTGGAGTCACCAATTGATCCTAAAATCATGGAGTCTCTAGGTGAAAGATGCGCAGCTTCAAATATGCCTGGTCCTTGTTCACCATCAAAGGCCAGATCTTAACGTTGTCGTTACCCCAGGAAGCTTCTCAGGCTGAGAAAGCAGCTGCTAAAACCTTCTTGAGAAATCTCCTTAGGGTCAGCTTTCAGGTGTGCTAATAGTAGTCACAGCTGAAACAGTGATGTGGAAACAATGGAGTCGCCACAGTGGAGTCGTCAGGTGCACAGTAGCAATCTTTAAGGGCTATGATGTCTGATGCACCTTCAGAATCAGAGGCTCAATGTTGTTCTGCCCAGGGAAAATATTCAACTTCGTCCCCAACAACGGCACTAGAAATGTTGGTGACAGAAGTCACTCCTGGATTGCAGCAGGAGCAGAGCCCGACGCCCATTAGTTTATGTCACTATTTGTGTATGAAAGGGGTGATCGAATGGAAGTAAACTCGGACGATACTGTTTCAAATCCGAAACTAGGCCATGCATGCATGGGCGAGTGAGGTCTTAGACATACTCTAGACAGTGAGTTGTAGTAAGGGTGAGTAGGGGGAATACTTGTATCAAAGAAATGCAAAGGTCTGTTGTCAACATCAGGTTTCTAGCAGACTGTAGGAGAATGCATTTGAATGCATGATTTTCTTACATTCAAATGCAGAAAACCAGAGAATACAATAGTGCCACAATAAAAACTTTATCATAACACAACTGCAATAATTCATGTGAATCAGTCAATCATGAACTCCCTCGGTATGAGATGAAAACTAGATGGAATAGGGAAACTGTCTTTCATTAGACAAGAAATCTTACATACAGATGCATAACTAGAGAACTAGAGCGTCTATTAAAACATTACAATTGGGAGCTTTGCTCTACCATCGATGCTTACAAAAATGGAGAAAACGCCTACATTTACTAAAAAAAAACCACATCAGAAAAAACAAGACGCTGCATTAAAACATTGCGTCTGCATGTCTTCTGACAGTCTGCACATGCAGACTCTGGCCAATCGTGCACCCAGGACTTGGTGTCCCCTCAGCCAAATTCAGACGACTATTCTTTGTCAGACGCCACCTTAACTGCGCATGGCTCCTGCAAGGGAAGTAGCTGAGCCATTAAGAGTCGAGCTAGCGTGTGCAGACCTCCTTGGCGAGTCGAGGAATCGACATGGATTCCATGAATAGAACCAGTACAGAGGACCTTCTCGGGTATACTTTCATCCAGAACATCCATACTTTTCAATTAATGAGTGAGGTGAGGTTTCAACCACCCTCTCTCTTCTTCATTCATACCTAGCAGGTACCAGGATTTAGATCACGTCAGATCGACGTCTGGAGAGCACAGTGCCCCCCCCTCTGAAACTCAATTTGATGCTTTTGGCCTCCCTTTTGTACAGAACGATAAATGCTAGCACCCATCCTCCAGGCCTGCTCCTTGTGACCAGGCGCCAAAACCAAGGGCCTGATTCCAGGCGCTTTCGGCACTTCGGGATTCGAGGTTTTGAGAGGTGAAATGACGAGGAGTGCTTACTCCTCGAATTCCTGAATGCCGACATGGCACAGATGTGCGCTGCGTGTCCTTAAGATAAATGATTGAGGTAGCATCCGCTATTTAAAAGGGGGCCCACTTCATCCACAGGCTCGCTTGACGTGACCTGGTGCTAAGACCATGGGCTCGGCTCCAAAGGTTCTTTCGACGTTTCACCGATCGACGATTTCAGCTGTAAAGAATGGGAGGCTCCTTGTCTCCCGAAACACCGATCCCCAATATGCCGACTGGCCGCCACCTGTCCCAATTGGATCGAACGACCCAGAATTGCCCTGAACTATGGGCGCTACCCTTCGTGCTAAATCCTGGGAAAATTTACAGCCCCCAAAACCTTATGACTGTTGATCTGCTTCGTCAATTGATCCTTGCCGTTGAAATCAGACTGATCGCTCGCTTGATTTTAAGCCCGAAATGGACTTCTTCTGTGAGCTGCGCTCGGTGCTTATGGCTACGACCCTTGAATAAAACACATCCGACCAGATTTCAAACCCCACTTCTATGCGTTTACACCAGAGGCCTAAAATCAAAGAGGAGAATACCCCTATACAAGAAATGTTTCTAACACTTTGTATAAAAATTTGTAATATTGTTCAAGTAGAAGTTGTTGATAGTTGTCATCGATTATCATAGTTATTGCAGATATAGGAGATCTGAGCAATAACTGAATCTATCTTATATAGGTTAAGGAGTAGTGAATAACACTGTATGTATGTATACAAGTTTCAGTTGGATGAATATAAAAAATATATATTGTCCCAAATCTGTGTTGATTTTGTGTCTATTTGAATGAATGGTAGAGTTTCTGTTTATTTTCAACTCTCTATTATTTTTGTTCTTGAATCCATGACTGCATTTACTTTGTTGAATGTATGATTCGTTGTGAGGAGTAGATCAGTTTCAATCATCTCTCTTCGGTGAGAAAGTGTAAGGTGTGCATAGTGTCCGCAAGGAGTGTGTGATCAAGTTTGTTTCGACTCGAAGTCTCAGAAGAGATAGTGAAATTCATATGTCTACAAGGAGTGCATTGATGTTCACAAGGAGTGTGAAATAGAGTTTTCAGACTTGAAAGCTTAGGAGGGATAATGCGATTTCAATCACAATAACTAGAAGGTGACTGGAGGACAGTCGCAAGGAGCACGAAACCATTCACAAGGAGAACCTAAGTCATGGATGAAATTTTGTTGCAAGGTGTGCGCAAACCAGATATTCGACTAAGTGTCGAAGAGATTGTTCAAAGGAAATCGAGAAGGTAAAGTTCAGGAGGAATAGCCATGGAGCGCTTTGATACTTCAGAGTTTTCCAAGTTTGGAACTTGATGAAGAAGAGTCACGAAGTCAGAAGTTGTGATTCGATCTGGACCATTGGTCGTAGGAGAGAACGTGGCAATGAATTAGGGAGTTCGAGAATCAGAAGATTGGAGGTTGTGGGAGGAATGCCTGTAGTTTCACGAAGTCACGAAGTCCAAACCATAGTGGGGCTAGCAAATCCAATGAGATGCATGGAGGAATTTCAGAACCTCAAAGAAGAGTGTTTCGGGAAAGGTTGAGGGAAGGATTCAGGATATCCCCGAAGTCTAAACCGCTAAGTGGTAAACCCATGGTTATAGCCGTGGTCACTTGTGGAGGAAACCTATGTGTGTGGGTAGAGTCATTGTGAGTGCACGGGGGGACCCAATGAGTCGTTTCAACTTAGTGAATCCAAATGATCCTAGACCAGGAGGTTGAGAAACCCTTTGGAGGTAAGGGGGGTTTGCGCCAAAAGGGTTGATGTCAAGTGGTGTCATAGTAATGTGTTTTTATCATTGATGTTATATGTGTTTGTATCATTGATGTTATTGATTGTAGAATTATGTTTTCATTGATGTCAAAGGATTGATGTCAAAGGATTGATATCAAAGGGTTGATGTCTTGTGGTGTCATAGTGATGTCAAGGTTGATATCAAAGGAAGTTTTTTCATTGATTTCATGTCATGATTGATAGGAAGAACCAAATGGATGAGCTCCAAAGTGGTTCCCTTATGGTGATAATCCTCACAAGAAGACGCCATTAGATTAAGTTCTCAAAGTGGTCCCCTTATGGTGAAATCCCTCATGGGAATTTTTTTTTCAAAGTCCAATTGGTTAAGTGGTTGAGTAATACTAGCAGTGTGGTTAAGGAGCCCAAGTTTGGTTAATGAATAATGTAATGAAGATCAATGAATTTGCAGGGGAGACTATTCTAGATAAATAGTACATGGGTAAAATCATGAAGATGGGTAGCACTTTTGCTTGTTTTATGAGAATAAAATATATATTTTAACAGGTTATTCAAATTCCGGTAAACAAAAGTAATTTTTATTTATTTAGAATTTCACTTTACAGTAAAAACAAAACTTGTGAAGAATTTTGTTATCTTTCTACTAACTATTTTTCAATTTTTTTTGTTGAGATTTGATATGTCAATTTGACAATTGTTTGACAGTGTGTTCCTTAAATATGAAGGGAAAGATAATGAGTTATGTTCCCCCCCCCACAGTGTATCCATAATTTTTTTTTTTTTTGACAATTGAAATATACTGCAACAATCTACAAAGACTCTGTTTTATGATGACTATAGTTTTGAATCTAACAGATGAATATTATAATTTCTATAATTTTTTGAAGTTGACCAATCTAAAAAATTTGCATATTTTAAACACATGTTTTCTCCCACCATGTATCTATCTTAATTTTTACTTAAAAGTAAAATCTAAAAATACCCTTTTGGAGAGAACAATTTAAGGATTTTGAATATAATTTTTTCATAATTTTCCACTATGTGTTTTTAGAGATATGGAGTTTTCATTTCATTGAATCATAATGTCACCTGAAAATATTATGCAATGATTTTTTTATAAAATTAAATAAAATTAGATAAAAACAATGAAAATGAAAAAAAATTATATCTCATGAAAGTAGATTCAATTTAAAAAAAATGTTGGTATCAATTATGAAACTAAATTCTAAGTATTTGCATGAGTCTGCTACCTCCAAAGGTCAAGTAATATGGAGAGAATTCATAGTTTCATGCAAACAATCCCATTTGTAGGTTTTCGGCCGAAATATTCTTTCGGCTAAAAAGTATTTTTTAACGGAATCTGTTAAAAATAAAAATTTCGGTCGAAAAGTATTTCGGTTGAAATATGCTTACTGTAGGAAAAAATTCATTTGAAAAATCTTGTAAACGATTGTCGAGGGCACCGTGCCAACTCCAAGAGAGTGCTACAAGACCCACATGTCGTTATGTTTCCGATGATATGTGGTACACCACGTAGTTACTCACGGTTGAGGAGATATGTCTTAGTGAAGTTGGAGAACCCTCATGAGTTATCTAGAAGACCCTATAAGGTCAAAGAAGTCAATAAGGTCAAAGAAGTCAAATTATTCTAGAAGCTCCTATAAGAAGGTTGACTAGTCAAAGTGGTTGTAACTAGGAGTTAATCATGGGTTAAGTGGTTGCAAAAAGAAAATAATTAAAAATAAATTAGTTGCAACTATAAGTGGTGAGTTTACTATTTGTATATAAAGTGGTTGTAAGTGGACAAAGTGGTTAGAAGTGGGTTAGCTATAAAAGAAGAAAGTTGGTTAGAAGATAACTCCTAGAGGAAGCTACTTGGAAAGTATAAATAAGATAACAAGGGTCTCTTATGAAAAATGAGTTTGAGCATATTTAATATCTATTGTTTGGTGAAAATTTTATTGTAGGTACCCATTGATACATCTAAAGTTACACAATTCTGGCGTAGCAAAGGAAGGTTGATGATGACAGTTTCAGAGTTTTAGAAAAACCCTACTTTCTAAAGTGTGTGCAGGATGCAATGGAAGAGGTCGCGTATATACACGAGCTAGCATGGCTGAGGTGGCATACATAAACATAATTTAGAAGGCAAGGGAATGTACAATATAAATGGTCATGGAAATCTTGACTAGATGCTGGTTCCAGGTCCCTAAGTTTGAAGCAAGTTCATAGGTCAAAATTCTATAGGTTCAGATCAACTATAGAAGTTGTGGTTGGTTGCAGTGAGAGGTTGTAGGTGGATGTGATAGAGGCAATGAAGGTTTGAAGGGACACAAGTTTTAGAGTTGTAGAAAGATATAAAACCCTAGTTTTTTGAAGGTTTATGTATATTGATAGAGGGAAGGTCTCGTAGATACGCGTGTTGTAGCATAGACAAGTTGTGTACATACATGTGTTGTAGTATAGACAGGTCGGGTATGTGTTGGAATATTGGTTTCTGTCTACAAGATGGGTCTTGTACCTGGGGGTTGGATTCCTCACATCTCAATTGGTGATGAGATTTTCAAGTAACGTTCTCTTTTCAGTTGGTGTTGAAAAACCCCAAAGATTGTAGTCTCATGTAACAAATAATACAAAAATATTAAACATATATATGATGTTCTTTGTGTTTACTATGGTGATGGTTTATATTTCTCTATTATTGATGAATGTTGTTGATACATGCAAGTATCTAAGTATGAATGAATAATATGTTTGAAGTGGTTGCTAACTAAAGTTTGAAAGAAGTGAAAACATGATCCCTACACTAATTCACCCCCCCCCCCCTCTCAGTGTGTTTGGTGTGTCCAACATATACATTTGTTAATGTTAAATGTAATACTTACCTCTAATATTTAATATGACAACATACAAATTTACAAAAAGTAATAAAAAACACCCTTTAGATGGATGTATCTGAACTAGTTATACCCTTCTTCACATGTGCGAGAAAAACATTACAATTAACATGCTTAACAAAGACTTTAGACCAATTTACACAACCATTAAATGAGTCAACGACAATTCACTACTCACCTTACCCTGTGAGTCACTTTCAAAAGGTGACATAATAGTACCCTTAATGAAATGAACACCTTTATTATTGTAGTATTCCTCATAGAAGGATGCTATATCGGGTGTAAATAATTGTTCCACTGAAATCCATACCCAAGATAAGATCCAATGGTTACCAAATGAAAATCATTTGTAATAATTTTATAGTACCTCCAAAGTTTTACAACATGATGCAAATATTGTGTGCAAATGGTGAACGAAGAGTCTAATTAACATATACCATAAATAATCATAAAAAATGCATTGAAGTCATATGCAATCACTAACATGTGGCATTTTTAATCCAGAATATATTTGCAGAACAAAATGAATACAGATTATTATCAAAATATTCTTAACATAGAATAACAGATATACAATAAAACAGGTTTCTATTCAATAAGGAAATAAGCTGAAACTATAAAATGTAACGAAAACAAGCTTGTTAGAATGGTGGCGGCTTATCTATGAGAAGAGATGTGACAACTACGCTCATTCACAAGAATATGATTACAATGAGGCTCTGAAGGCCTTTTTACAATAAACATGAATGTCAAAAACCATAGACATCCAAAAAACCTAACCCTAGGAGATGAAGTGCCGAAAGTCATGTGGGCCTTGTTTGGGTAAGTTAGTACATCAACTTCCTAGGGTCTTATTTTTTGCATACGATCTCCGTTTTAGGTGCACGATAGCCCATTGGAAAGTTTTATCCGAGGGATACACATTTTACTACTATCTATCAAAGGTCATTCTAACTGTGGAGAGCCCTAAAAAATGCTATTTAGGGCCTTCAAACGGCCCCGCAAGTCAGGGACCTGAAAACTAGGGAAAAAACTGCCAAAATGCACCAGTTGAAATAGGTGGGAGGCCACAAAAATCCATCTGGATCAATTTTTCAATGGAAATTACAAGAAAAACTACGTGAAGAAAAAAATTTCATTGCAAGAAAATGACTTTCCTGAATGAATTTCATCCATGTTCAAATAGCTTGGAAAAACCTTCTTTTTGTTTTCAACGGGAACACATAGACTATGACTCTCTTCTAGATGGTTTCTTATTCTTTTCCTCAATTTAAGTCTTTGTGAAATATGAACCACTTTTCTACTACTATTGACTTTACCATTTCACTGATGTAATATACCCACATTAAAATATAAATAATATTCAATTTCCTCCTTTTTTTTTTTCTAATATGCAAAACAATATTTAATATGAAAGCAATTTTCCCTATGTTATCTCCATTTTATTACACACTTCTTGCATGTGCAAAAAAAATATACACTATTCATATATGCAAGACAATGTATCTATTTTCAAATGATGCATTTGGTAGTTAGAATATTCAGGAACATAACAACCCATAATAATAAATAAATAAATAAATTGAAATGAAATTCATCCTTTCCCCCTTTGCAAATTTTATTTTCAATCAATTTAAGGAGCATTGATGCACCCAAAAACATGTATTCTCAGGAAACTTAAAGAGAATCAATTCACCCAAAAATGCAATAAATATATTTCATTGATGCTTAAACCAATAATTAGTTGCAAACAATCCAAACTATATCTTCAATGGACAATAAATAATCAAACCTTGAGTCGATAGCAACAATTTCGTACTTGAGTATTGTTTAAATCCCATATTTTGAATATTCGATGAAACTTTCCAAATACAAGACAATGTTTATAGTGTCATTGGAGAAAAACTAAACCTATTATAATCTGACAAGTTGAAGAGGACTTTCACACAAATAGAGATAGCTCTAGCATGAAACTTCATACAATTTTCTTTTAAAATTGCATATCCATCGTCGAGTTATGACTAATAACAATATCAAAATCTTGTTGAACCCAAATTACTAGTAGTTTATGCCAAAAAAATTCAAATGAAGTCTTTATATATATATATATATATATAGAAATTCAAGGATGCCCAAAAACTCAAAGTGTCTTTAGTTTCTTTTAGGTGGACTAGTTTTCATAATTCAAATGCCACCTAGAAGTTATTGTCTTTAGGAAAATTTCATTGAACAAACCAACAAAGGATGGAATGTGAGAAAAAAATGATCAACAACATACATAATGGAGTTTGTTACAAGTTTGGGTGAGATATCTATGGTTAAAGGCACCCAACATTGCCGGTTTTAACAATTTTAGTTCATTGATGTGTAAAGGATCACATAGTTAACTCTACATTATTGTATCTCAATAACTCAATATCAAAACATTGAATGTATTTAATGTTATAATTAAAGATATTTTCCCCATATTATTGGACTAATTTCTCATAAGATATTGTAATGTCCCCCACCTCTTAGAGAGGTGATGAGGAAACTCAGTGGCCTAGGCACCCCAACTAGGTCATAGTCTCACACTGAAGGGGGGAAAGTCAAGAAGTTAAAAGTTATATTTTTAAGTTGACTTAAGAAAGGAAAAGGATAAAGGAGTAAAAGATAACTCAACAGAAGAATAGAAGATTAACCCTGGGA
>ML798393.1:129099-147218 GCA_009831015.1 Picea engelmannii | reverse complement strand
GGAGGATAGGGGTAGTAGCTTATGAGCTGGAGCTTCCACAGGGTAGCAAAATTCACAACGTCTTCCATGTCTCGTGCCTTAAGAAATCCCTCGGTCAACATGTCAGGCCTATTGAGGCATTACCTCCCATGGATGAGGAGGGAAAACTTTTTTTGATTCCATAGGAGGTGTTAGAAGTCTGAGAGAAGAGGCTCTGAAACCGAAGCATCAAGGAGTATCTGATCAGGTGGAAGGATTTACCCATTGAGGATGCCACTTGGGAGCAGGAGCACGTGGCTAGAGAAGCAGGTTTGGAATTTCTTGAGGACAAGCAATTTCAAGCAGGGGAGACTGTAATGTCCCCCACCTCTTAGAGAGGTGATGAGGAGACTCAGTGGCCTGGGCACCCCAACTAGGTCATAGTCTCACACTGAAGGGGGGAAAGTCAAGAAGTTAAAAGTTATATTTTTAAGTTGACTTAAGAAAGGAAAAGGATAAAAGAAGTAAAATATAACTCAATAGAAGAATAGAAGATTAACCCTGGGAGTTAACCTAACTCAACAAAGAACTAGAAGGAAAATTATAAGTAAGAGGCTGGGGTGCACCTATTATTCATTCTGGTTTTGGATTAGCATTCGCTATTGCTCTTGAGCATTCAGTTTGGGGGTTTGCTGTACAAACCCTTGTGAGAAACTCAGTGGTGAAATATCCACTCACCTTGTTCCACAGCTTGGTCTCGGGGATGTAAGACTCCTCCACACCATTCTAGTCTCAGCCCATCTCCATCTAGTGCTTCAGAAGGTAGAAATTCATATTGTTCTTGTGTTTCCAGCAAGGGTGCACCATCATCTAGAGGGAGGTTCGATCCAGCTTATCTTGAGGGCCTGGGGCCATTCCCACAGTTGGGTTTTGTTTGCAGGGGCAGGACCATCAGTTTGAGGGATTTTCTGGAGGGTTATCATCATTCTACATTTGTCTGCAGATTGGGACGTCTTGGAGCCATAGGGGATGTCCTATAATTCAGTAAAACTCAGATCTAGGGAGATCTGCTTGAGATCTGAGTCCGAAACTTCTCCCATGAGATTCTCATAGCCCGATCTATATTCTTGGAGAGATTCAGAGCATTTGGAGGCCTCCTTCATCAGGACCGAACCAACTAGGGTTTCAATCATCCAGTGGGGCACCCTATTTAGTGGGAAATTCAGATCTACGGATTTTGAGAGTGGATTTGGGAATTTGGACATCTGGGTTGTCCTTACAGTTGCCTGATCTATCATTTGGCATATTTATCGGGATGATTGGACACTTTTGGTAGAAGGGAAGAATTATTGAGGGCTTCAACATTCTAGCAGGACGTGGCACTTTCCAGCTTGGAGGTTGAGCATTAGTATGGCTCAAATCTGCTTGATTCAGTCTTCATTGTATATCCAGCCTTTGGAGGCTTATTTTGTATTGTCGGGAGCATTTTGTAGCAGCTCATATCTATTGCTTGTACGACCATCTGAGGTTTATGCCAGATCAGCCATCTATTGTATTGATCTTACATTGCTCATAATAAAAAGGTCAGATCTTTGCTTGTGCTTCTACATCTTGAATACATTGTGATCTCCATGTGTTGATGAATCTTGTATTCACTTAATAATTCAATAGATTAGTAGTAGTTAGTGATTCCAAGAAAGAATTTGGCTTGGGATCATTACAGATATCCACATAAATTTAATCAATTGCATAACTTGATCTCCCAAGTCAATTCCTGATTCTGGGACTACTCCCAGGGAATGGTTTTGCAAGCATCTTGAGGGAATAAAAACACATATGCAATAATTCACACACCCAACAATTGCATACATTAAAAGAAACAACTAAATATCATCACATAACTCTTATGTCACCAAGGATAGCAAGACACAATATCATCAATCAAATAACCATTAAAGTAATACAAGAATACCTAGCTATGCCCTCTCGAGTCTCACAAGGTCTCAAAGATCTTTCTTTCAATGCTCCCAAACTTTTAAATAAACTTGAAAAAACAAAATACTTCAACTTTGCATTATACAGACTTGTAAAACACGATACTTCAACTTAAATGCAACCAAGATCACGTTTTACATAAATTTTAAATAATAAAAATGTAAAACACAATACTTCAAATAAAATAAAATTAAAACTTTTAATAAAATTAATTTTAAATAATGTTTTTTTTATTAAAAATTAAACGTTTATGTAAAAATGTTATGGGTATTATTATATTTAAAATGTATATGCTTATGAAATTTTTTTCATGAGATTTATATCAAACATTATATTAAAAATTCAACTCCAAAAATGGTCATGTGGAGTTATAACACTCTTACTTTTACCTTGGTTTTATATTAAGAAAAGGTTGTTAAAGAATTGGAAGTATGTACATAGGGGATCCAAATTTCAACATATTACAAAAACATGAGCACCAAGCCACTAAATAGCCGCTCCGATGCTTCAAAACAAGATTAACTATATGATTACACACAACTCAATTTTGGAGTACGCAATATGTAAATTCTGAAAACAAAAACATCTAGACATAACCAAACTAAACGCTGCATTACATATGAGGGGGAGACCTATATTTTGAGTTTGAATCAACTCCATTTGATGAAATAGGCGAGGAATTGAGGTATGAAAGAGGGATAGAGTGGGCGCATGGAGATGAAACCTCAAAATCAACCTGTTCCTCCATGTTGTTGTCGTGAAAGACTGGGTGGGCGTGCACACCTTCTATCTAGAGACATTGAATTTTCTTCATCCTGCAAGATTTGAATATATTTCTTGAGTTGAAGAGAGAGTTCAAGAAAAATCAATATGTCAACAGAGAGACTTCATAATCTTTCTTATATTTCTTGGGCAAAATTTCAAAGGTCTTTGATATCCTGCTCCATTTGGTCCAGATGAAGGCTCCAACTATTTCGACTACTGGCCATTGAAAAAGAATAGTTGAGAGGACCAAGAGGAAGTTCAAAATCAAAGTCCTGAAGAATGGGACAAATAAAAATCCCAAGAGCGATGTCCCTAAGAATAGAATGAGTGTTGGTCTAGAGGAAATCCAAGTTTAAATTTAGAGGATGGCTGAGAGAGTGATGACTAGCGCTATAGTGGATAGACGACATAACCATTAATTATTGTTTCATAGACTTCTTGAGCCATATAGAAACATTATTATTAAAGGTGATGGAGGCCACCAAGTAGATGAACCCCATCATGCTCACACAATCCAACAAAACTATCACGAATAACCTACCCATGTGGGAAGAGGGAGGGAGGATCAAGAACATGTGAGAAAACCAATGGAAAAGCATTCGATCTAAGGGAAAATCCATGCAAGGAGTTAAGGAAGAATTCATGGAAGAATATACGATGACAAGGAAAAATATGAAGGAGGAAGAGAGGGCCAAGGATGGGGTGAGATATAATTTATTGACATGCGAAGGATGGGATAGGTGGAGTGACTATGTGGGGTGGGAATCAGTGATCAAAATAAAGAAGAAGAGGGTGTGGAGACATGGGATGGGAGAAGGGGCTAAGGGATGGATTTAATTCATTTCACAATCAACATTAATGGTTATAAATCATTTTGTCCCCAAAATAGTTTGATGTAGGGGGCGTGAAATGGATACCATGGTAATTCAAAAGTGCAACATGAAATGTGGTCATTGGGTCCCCCTGATGGTTTTCAAAACTATGAAGAGACCCCCCTAAAATAAATTGAGGCCGTCAATTTGGAAGGTATGAGGATATGGTGAAATAAATTGAGCCTAAAAATTTGGAAGGTATGAAGACAAGGTATGTGATCATGGATATGGATGCATGACTAGAAAGGAATTTTGGATGCAAGTTTTTACTAGTCTAGATCTGTCAGCACATTGGAGCACAAGAACCAAGAAATATGGCAGGCCAATGATTATTGAATAGGTGCTTAGTTTATGCCCCATATCCAACAACATGATATGAATATTGGCTCAACGATAGCACGATGACACTTAGCTCACAGGTGGTGTTAGTTTTCGAAGTGCACCCAGACTTGGTGCACACACACCTCAGGTCTAGTTTAGGTTCTCAAGAGTATACAAAAAATTACACAATTTGAACTAAGAACATATACACACTAAGATTTCTAACAACTTAGCACAATAGAAAGTAAAACTAACAATTATATCATGCACAAGTACATAGGAATTTAATTCCCAAATCACTTTTTCTTACACCAAGAAAAATGGGCTCCCATACCAAGGAAAATGGACCAATAATACATAAAGAAAGATACCAAAAACACTTACAAAACACTATAGAAACCCTCCTAGTTTATGTGTCCAATTCTATTGTACTGATGATGAGGGTTAGGGTATCCATTTCCCCCTCAAACCCTCCACTTCCCATGCAACCTGGCACCTTTATATAGGCCCTTTTATAAGTTGTTGGTCTGGCTATGATAGCCCTCGATGGATGTTCCAAAACTTCCCTAGAAGACTATTGTTTTGGCTCACCAAATTGCTATCCTAGTGCACAAAGGTTGCCTCAAAACTTCTTGTGTCAAGTATGACTACAACTGTTGTAAGAAACAATTTTTTATATGATTGTAACTTCCTTCAAATGATGTCCAAGACCTACTCCTAGTGTATCTTTTGTTAATATGTAATAGCCCATTTATCTCTGTTGTTCCATCCTACTTAGCCTATTGTACTAGCTCCAAAATGTGTCTAGAACTTTGTGGCTGCCTCATAAATGTAGGTCAAGCTTCAACACTACTTTCATTGCCTATCCTAGGCTAGCTAAGACCCTCTCGTTGTTTGTGGATGTCTCTCCTAGGTTGTCCAAGCCCCTCTTGTTTCCTACGACTATCTCTCCTAGGCTGGTTGAACCCTCCATAGGCATGTAGCTTCCTTTCCGAGCCTAGCCAAGCCCCCTTTCTACCTTCAAGAGATCTATGGATATGGTATTAAGTTTTTCTCCCTACTTGGCCCTCCTCCTCCTTTGGTACCTTCCCAAAATAATGAAATCTATAGATTTGAGGCCAAACATGGCCCTCTCCATGGTTGGCTAAGGTCACCAAGACTCCACACAAGAATAATGAATCATCATAACATCTTATGTTTCACCTCTCATTCATGATCTCCCTTTATATGAATCAAAAGGGGTGTGTGAGAATCCCTTAAACAACTCAACATTAAATTATAATATTTTATTCTTCTATATGAGTGTGAAGCCCCAACACAAGCTCACAAATCCCATCAACAAGCCCACGAAACCCCAAATCCATTCCAAGAGTTTTTTCTCCAAAAACAAAAGTGTAACATGGTGCCAACAATGATTCCCACATGCCCAACACTAGGTACCTTCCCAAAATAATGAAATCTATAGATCTGAGGCCAAGCATGTCCCTCTCCATGGTTGGCTAAGGTCACCAAGAATCCACACAAGAATAATGAATCATCACATCATCTTATGTTTCACCTCTCATTCATGATCTCTCTTTATATGAATCAAAAGGGGTGTGTGATAATCCCTTAAACTCAACATTAAATTAGAATATTTTATTCGTCTATGTGAGTGTGAATCCCCAACACAAGCCCACAAAGCCCATCAACAAGTCTATGAAGCCCCAACTCCATTCCAAGAGTGTTTTCTCCAAAACAAAAGTGTAACATGGTGCCAACAATGATTCCTACATGCTCCACACCAAGGCCTCTTGTGGGAATACCTCCTAATGCTACAAAACCATCAACAATAGGGTCTATCAACATACACAATGATATATTGAGATAGTATATACTTATACATTGTTCTAACCTAATCAAATGTAAGACACTTATACATGATATAGCCTTCTCAGATGCAAGATACTTATATATTGTTGAAGCGACAAGTTTTAGATAAGTATTTAAAAGGGAAGAAAATGTTATCTTCAGTAAAGAGGTTGTTTTTACAGGAGGGGTGGGTGGATTTTAAAACAAAATGGAAGTAAGGGATAGATTTTTTCATATAATTCGTATTTTCTACCCATAATAACATACATATCGAAACAAAAAAATGTGTTTCTTAACACTGTTTCACACATCCATTCAATACCAAATTTACATATAAATATTTCTAAGAAACTAAATAGACAAGTCAAAAAATAAAAACCCTTACCTCCAATTTCCTTCCTTTCTTTCTCGATTTTAAATATTCAATTTATTTCCAGGAAAATAAAAGTATAACCACCTAGAAAACATGATCAAGACATAAAGTATGTGTTACAACACTAGGAACCCTGCATTTCCATCCCTAGCATTAAAATAAAAAACAATACTGATTAGCATAAAGTCATAAATTTAGACCATCTATAATTCTCTAATTTCTTACTGAATCGCAGAAGAAATCTGTTGGAACAGGGGCAGACCCAGGGTTCAACGCTTCAACAACGCACCAAAAATACCCTAACTACCGACACTTTTGGCAACACCTGCGAAGAAGGCGAAGTTTCACCCACGGTAGAGGCAGGGGGGTTATAGGATGTAGGCGTCTGTAACCAAGTTGGGACACACATATATGATAGAAACACTTTGCAGAGTATTCTATTAACACTAAAATATGATGTTCATTAACTCATTAGCTTCATTAACATCGTAGAAAGAAACCCTGAGATAGATCATCGCAGTAATAGTAAATATTAAGTACTTCAACCACTTAGCACATAGCTAGGAGTTAGATCTAGAATTCATTCATAAAGCAAAAGTAAAGCACTAAGAAACATCATATCTCTCCATTATACATAATAACAAAAGAACTAAGCAGATAAATGACAAACACAACATAGCACAAAGCACACCAAAGACACAAGATATACGAGGTTCACCCCAGTGTGGGGCTACATCCACCAACTGCTTCGTCTTCTTTATTATTCTTCAATTATTTTACATTCATCCACTCCTGTGCACAAAGCCATAGATCCAAGCTTCGCAGAGGACATGAGATCTGGTTACTGAGTGCTAGATCCTCCTTCCCAAAACTAGGTCATGACACAAAGCCAACTTTTCTATTGAGCACATAGCCTTACATACATAATTTATTTCACAAATAAACCCAAAAATAATTGCACTTAGCCTTGCAAGATATCTTCCCCTCTTCTCTACTTCTACCATACATTCTTATCTATTTATACTTTTACATTTCCTTGCAAAAAGGCCTAAACATGGGTAAACCCATGGGCCGACATCCCATAACCCATTACATAAACCTTAATGATCCCTTGTTAGGTCCACATAGCCCGCAAAATAAGTGAAATCCAGGATCTCAGCTCCGCCATGGTGCTCCATCTTTGATCCTCATGTCGAAGTCCAAAAGGTGGTCCAAACTAGACCAAGGTTTCCTCAAAACTTGGTCAAGGGCCAACAAGCCCCCAACACTCACCCGTGACTCGTCCCGAGTCACTCAAGTCTGGGCAATGTCACTTCGAAGGCCTCGAGCTTCACTCGAGCTCCCTCAACTTGCGTCTTTGCCTGAGCCTCCTGCTCAACGAGATACTAGATTGTCTGCGTTTTAATAGTCCCTTCTAGGCACTGTTTCACTTTCACAACCACTTGGTCCAGTTGCGAGCCTTGTCCTTCAATTTCTTCAAACACCTTGCAGGCTTCATCCTGCACAAGTTGCAACTTCTGCGTGAATTCCATTACTCTTCCATGTAGGGAAATAATCTGCTGCTGGACTGCACATTGTTCCTGTGATCATTTCATTCTCTCGACTGCGGTGAGTAGCTTCATCTACACCTGCACGAAGAAGGCCTGCTACTACCACTCCTATAGCCGCATCTAGCTTCCTTAGCTTTGGATCTTCTGCAAGGAGTTCATAAGCCTGTGCACTTCTCTCACTCAACTATTTTCACTCTGACGTGAAGGCTTTGATCCTTATTACTGTGTTCTTGGTGGCTTCCTCCCTCTAATCGTGCACTTCTTGTGAGGTGCTTGGTACTGCTTGGATTTCTAACTCTGTTTTCCTCGCTTGAAGCTGTTGGATGGTCTCAGCGAGCTTCACCACTTGAGCCTCAATTGACTCCTGTTCCTCCCATGCCAATATTTGCATAGAGTGGTATGATTTATTTACTACCTCTTTGACTGCGATCCGTTCTACGAGCAACTTCTCCTTCTCTTTCTGTAGTTGTACTTTCTCCTCCTGGACCGTCGCCTGAAACCTGTCTTTTTCATTTTCATAGGAGGTTACATAGTACCGCACTACGTGTAGTTGCTCTAAGATTTCCTCTTTCTCTTGTTTCAAGGCTATTGTAGCCTTGTCCTTCTTTTCTTGGACCTTCTGAAATCGAGCCTCTGTCACATCTATTAATTTTCTTAATAGGGCTAGTTCATCCCCCAATTCTATATTCTGTGACGAGGAAGGTGTAGTGGGTACTGTGTGGACCAAATGAATAGCTTTTTGTATTTCCTTTAGTTCCTTATCGACCCTTTCATACAAATCCTCCTTCTTCGCTCCATATCTCTGCAAGATATCCTCTGAAGCATCCTCCATAGCTCTGCGGACTATACTGATGTCATCTTCTATGAGCGTGGCCTCCATATGGGGCTTACTAGAACATGTCTTCTTTCGTGCTAAAGGTTTCTTTGGAGAAACATTTCTCTTTTGCGGTGTTACAGTAGGGGGATATTTTGGCGGTGTAGCTTTTCCTTCACCTTTCTTTTCTCCTTCATCCCCTCCTTGTTTTCCATTTGCATCGTCTCCTCCTCCTGGTGAGCCGGATCCATTTCCTTCAGAGGCATTGTCTTCCTCATCGGTCTCTATATTCTAGAATTCCTCCTTTTTATTTTTTTTCTTCGCACTGCCAACATGCTCGACCCAGGTGACCAAGGGGCTTCCTATGATGTCAGGGTCGGAGAGTTCTACATCATCGACTGGTACAAGGAAATTTGTTGGCCATTCCTTCATGATCGGCTCCATGTAATCGTCTGTTAGCTTGTAATATGATCAAAACTCTGCCTTGCTCTCACCTTTGCGCACAATGATATATATAAAATGTCAATCTGTGTGGAATTTCGCAAAAGGTCGGTATTGGTGCAAGGTGCATGGTTTCATGCACAAAAATTCTTCAATGGAAACCTTCAGTTGCTAATAATAGGAATGGAACACAGCGTTCAATTGCCATTGCTTCGACATGTCGTTGGTGTACCACAAGGTTGAAAACCTAGTGGCCAATGGCTCCGATGGTTCTATCTCCGGGAAGGTGTCTCCTTCAGGCATTTTCCAAGTGAAAAATGTGATCAACACGAGAAACCAACTGAATTGGAACTCGTATCCCTAATCCTGAGCTTTGTGGTAGTATTTCTCGAGTTTCTTGACGAGGTAACTCACCCAATTCATTTGCATGCCCTCTAAACATTTTCCTATGAGGTCCACCACAAACTTGGTGACCTATGTGGGGCGGTTCTTTATTACTAGCTTTCCAGCTATGAGTTGGAAAGTGAGGTACACTGCTCCACCATGGACAGAGGCTACCTTGCAGCCTCGTTTTCCTTTTTCAACTTTTCCATATCCCTCCTTGATGCGTTGTGCCAGGGAGCGGTCCGAGGCCTTCCCTGGGTAAACTTTCTGAGGATTAGGTCCCTTCATGCTTAATCCTGTAATCAAGTTGATCAACATCGGATCCATAGTAATTCATAAGTCAAGCCAAAAATATCCACCATGGTAACACGCCAAGAGGAGTTTAACACAAGCGTTAACCTCCTGGTGGTAGCCAAAATGGGGAATCTTCATCACATTGAGCATTGTGGACTGCGCCAACTCCTTAATCCATGGCTGGGAGATAATGTGAGGCTTCTTCCCAGTAGACTTTTCCAGGTATCTATGGGGCGCTAGCATAGAGTAGTTATTTCTATCTCCAAGGTTAAAGTCATTGTTCTTCAACAACGGGATTTGTCCCAATTGGCTCCCAACTACGCGTAATCCCTTCAGAATGTACGTGGTGATCAAAGTGTACTCATAGTCTCGTGGAATGCTATTGCGGTTAAACGCGCCAACCAACGGTGGGATATAGTTTGGTAAGATCGACGAGATCTGCTTCGCATTAGCCAGATCTCTGCGATGCTTAATTCACTGCTCGATTACGGGGTTAGTATGACCCGAACATCGTCCAGTCGAAGGGGAGGCCTATAGTCCCCTGGTCGATGATGCCTGGACACCTTTAGACATAGCTCTATCAACCATAAACTTGTTAATAACCTCCTCAACGAATATCTCTAACTCAGTGCATTCGCCTGACATTCTCACTTTTAAAGAGGTAGGTCAAGGTAGGTGAATGGACAAGTTGGGTAGACAAACGTATGGTGATGTATAGCTTCTGATAACACAATTTGACACACAATCATTTCTTTGATAGCTCAGTTAATCACGGGTGGAAAAAAGTGGTCCCGACACAACAACCAACGTGTTAAATAAGAAAGCGTCGTAGCAGATTCCTCCAATGGGTAGGGTTTCTTTCATCAATGCGAATGTATCCGTTATGGCATAATCTCAACGTCCAAAATCTCATAAATTCATTTTCTAGCTGTTTCGGAGAGTTTTTCTAACGGGCGGGGCGCCTCCAATGGTCATATAGCTTTGCCAGGGAGAAGTCCCATTCTGCGCGGTTCTGCTATTCCGGTGAGGTTCAAATCCTAAACACCTGTCTCCTGCAAAGTCTTCCATCTATTCTTTGTAGCTTCCTATAGATTTTCTAACTTGGATTTACGCTTACCAAGCTTCCTTTCCTTCTTTCCTATGATCTGAGTTCCTCTAACTGTTTCAGGAATCCTCTTTCCATTCTTATTCTTATCTTCTCCTAGCGTGGTGACTTCGCACTACTGATGTGCTCTCACAGGTTCGGAAGCTAATATCCCTTCTCTTACTACTTCCTTGGTGGATATAATTCTTTCTTGCATGGATATGTCCTTCAAACCTTATGACATTCTTTCAATCTTGCTAGATTTTTCTCTTGCCTTATGTTGCTTTAACTTATCCTCTCATTCTTCTATTAGTCGATCTATTTTTTTGGTTATGAAATCCCTTGGTTCTTTCTTTTTCTTTTCTACAACTTCCTCCTCTGCTTTCCTCCTAATCTGATCTTTCGCAATCCAAGTCTTACCTAACAAAAGTGGGAAAGGGGCATTGTTCTCAACAAACTTAATGACTTCAAATTCTTCTTCAGTCGATGCTCCATGAATAATAATAGGTATATTAGTAACTCTTCCACATAGGGCTATCATCTTTCCTTTAAACAAGCCTATCCTTCCCAATGAAGGTACCACATTAGACTTTCCCAAAATTTCCCAAGTTTCTTCTGTCATAATATTTATTTGTGTTTCTTCATCCAAGACATAGTTTATGTTGAAGTCTTCTATTCTTGCACTTATGCGCTGTTTTACTTTCAGGATCTCTGGTAAACTAACATCTTTGTGATCATTCATAATTTATTTCAATTGTAATAACATAGTTTGATCTTTCTCTGGTTCTTTCTCTTTTTGATTCTCTAACATTCTCTTAGTCTCTTGACTTTCTTCATATTTTTCTTGTCTTATGTTCATGCTTTCAACTTTAGCAATCATCTTTGGACAATCCTCAACCTCATGACCAACAACTTTACAACAAATACACATAGGACCTAGACCAGGGCATTCCTTAGCAGCATGTCTCGGTATTCTGTAGTTATAACATAATGTAAATCCTCTTTTTCTTTTAACGTTCCCCAACCTCTCCTGTACTGTGCACCAGGATCACAGTGTTGGACCTGCAATCTACAAAAATTCTTTCTAGGTTCCTGCATCCACTTATTATTCCAAAAATTATTTCTATGCATATGAATGACACATCTTTCTTCATTTCTATTAGCTTTACTTAGATCAAATCTTTCTTCCAATTGCACCGTAGCTTTCTGACTAGGAAAAAAACTATTAAACATACTTAAATTCATGCTTTTGAAACAAAAATTTTCATTTATCCTACTCTTGTCAAAGCACAAATATTTACCTATTTTAAGATCTTACTTCTTTTCTTCAGATCAGATTTCTTTCTTAGCTCAAAGCTTCGCAAGTCAAGTAGAGTACTGCGCACTACAACAATATATCTACACATAGATATTCTCTTTTCTTCAGTTCCAAGCAATCATAGTTTCAAGTCTCGGCAACAGAAGCATTTGTTGGCACAGGGGCATACCTAGGGTTCAATGCTTCAACAACACAACAACATAACCCTAACTACCGACCCTTTCGACAACACCAGTGAAGAAGGCAAAGTCTCACCCGAGGTAGAGGTATGGGGGGTTACAGGATGCAGGTGTCTGTAACCAAGATGGGACACAGATTTGTGATAGCAACACTTCGTAGAGTATTCTATTAACACTACAATATGATATTCATTAACTCAGTAACTTCATTAACATCGCAGAATGAAACCCTAAGATAGATCAACGCAGTAATAGTAAATATTAAGTACTTCAACCACTTAGCACAAAGCCACGAGTTAGATCTAGAATTCATTCATAAAGCACAAGTAAAGAACTAAATAAAATCAGATTTATCCATTATACATAATAACAAAATCACTAAGAAGATAAATGAAAAACACAACATAGCACAAAGCACACCAAAGACACAAGATATATGTGGTTCAACCCAGTGTGGGGCTATGTCCACCAACTACTTCATCTTATTTATTATTCTTCAATTCTCTTAAATTTATCCGCTTCTATGCACTAAGCCACAAATCCAAGCTTTGCATAGTATTAGAGATCCACGTACTGAGCACCAAATCCTCCTTCCGAAAACTAGGTCACAACACAAAGCCAACTTCTCTATTGAGCACAAAGCCTTACATACACAATCTATTGCACAAAGCAACCCAAAACTACTTGCACTTAACCTTGTAAGCTATCTTCCCCTCTTCTCTACTTATACCATACATTCTTATCTATTTGTACTTTTACATATCCTTACAAAAATGTCTAAACATGGGTAAACCCATGGACTGACATCCCATAAACCATTACAAAAACCCTAATGACCCCTTACTGGGTCCACATATCCCGCAAAACAAGTGATATCCGCGATCTCAGCTCTGTCATGGCGCTCCATCTTCGATCCTCATGTCGAAGTCCAAAAGGTGGTCCAAACCTGATCAAGGTTTCCTCAAAACTTGGTCGAGGACCAACAAAATCCCAGAGTGAATGAATGCTTGGATGTATAAACAAAATAATGAGAATCAATTATAAAGATCATGGATTGAAAATTTCCAATTGAGGGATTTTTTTCTTTCCATTGCACCTGCATAACCTCTTAGAACAACCCCAAAAATCCCTCTTCTAAAAATAATGACACAAAAAATAAACTATTTTTTCATGAATTGCCTCTCACACCTCCCAAAAATACCTCCCTTCTCACCCATGCTAACCCCAAAACCCATATCCTCAACCAAATCAAACAGAAAGAAACTAATGGTAGAAAATTCCCTCTCAAACCCCACCCAAAAATGTCTCCCTTCTGGCCCATGCCAAAAATTTGGTGCCAACTAAATTGTTTTGAGTCTCGTGGCGGCTCCATACCTATCGCTATGGAATCAAGGTTTGAAATCGTGCCACAATATGACTATCAAGATTCACACCATTATGACTATTGTATAATGACTATGGTATGACTAAATGACTATTAAGAGTAGCTCGAGTAATTAAATTGTTATATATTATTATATATATTGTATTAATTTGTAATATGTATTAATTGTATTACTACTACTAATAATAATAGTCTATTTTTAAGGTCACGACAAAGCCAGACACCAAATTGGTGTATACAACCCCCTTGTTTATGGGACAAGGGACCCCCTCCACACAATGATTTGACTACTAAAGCCTACGGAGGTATATATACCCTACCCCCCTTTAGATTTGAACATGTGACCTCCAAGGAGGAAACATATATGTTTTATAATTATTGTATTGTTATAATATTGTATTACTATATAATTCAGTTGTTATATCTATATCTATATATTATTAATATTATTATTATTATTGTATACATATATTTTATATATATTAGTGTATCACTATGTTTATTTAGTTATTTATTTTATATATATCGTATGACTATTAAGGGATATTTAAATTTGTTATAGGATTATGGTTTTTAATCCCATAGGGTATTTCAATATAGGTGAATGAGAATTTTGTTAGTACACTTGTGAGCATTTTACCGAACGATAATCGTCCCGTACCATAAGGAATCCAACTAAGCAATATGGGGGTGGCTTGACCCAAGTTTGAATTCCTCCCTTACTCGAGAGTTGTGCTTGAAGGGTGTGCAATTTCTCCAGCAGTTATAATGGTAGAAAATAGGCTCTATCTTGGGTGACATATAGAAAATTATTTCTAAGTTATCGATTTTGCTGATATAAAAAAATATATATGTTAATACATCATGACATGGATGGAAAATGAAATTGCAACTTGAGGATTTAGATGGAAATTCATAGGCATGTGACATTCCTTCAAACTAGCTAGGAGAGTGCGTAAATAAACAAACAAACAAAATTAAATTTTGAGGATGTCAAAGACCATAATATTCCTAAGCATGAGGGAATTCAAGTTATGTGTTTATGTCGAGTCATCGACATAAATAATACTAATTCATTTTCATGTAGTTGTTATCTAGTTGTATTTTTGTCCGTGGACTAAATTGATCATTTAAGTCGGTCATTTTTAGTTGTGTTACTTAAAATTTCTCATATTTGGTAGTATAAGACTATCGTTACTAATTGTTTTGGTCACACGGTCACTAATTACCCATTTTGTAATAATGTTATGTAATCAAAGAAAGGGGTCAGTTTGCAATGACTGCATGAAAACGAAACAGTGTGGTCAGGTAAAAGAATCTAATACTTTGACTGTGAAGGACATGATTATGTAAATGCAAATCCTAAAGTTAACACACGTCATTGGGATAGAGAGACCACTTGGAAAAGACCACTTACTATACCAAGTCACTATGCATGAAGAAACCATTGTTTCATTAAACATCCACCAAAATAATAAAATCATCCACAATATCACTCCAAAAGTGCACATAAGAGCTCCATGATAAGACTAAATGTTTAAGAATGTAAAATTTTACAACAACAACAATATACCGACTCTAAATCAACAAGTAAGTGAATGAAGATATGGAAAATGACAATAAAAATACCTGTAAACCATCCACCAATGATTGCATGAATAAATAATATGAAACTATGTTAATTGAGTGCAATATGACAAACCCGCATAGCTGAAAATGTAATTATTGCAGCAATGATGACGATAGAGATGATTCCAAATTATTAATGCAAATCGTTAGAAAGAGAGCTAAACTAGGGTTTTATATCACTTTCAAATGATAAAGACTAGTGGTGTCTTGAACTATTGGGCATACAGAGTAAATACAACACCTTCAATGGAGGCTAAAGAAAAATTAAGAATTGAAGATAAAAACCCTAGGATTATCCAATCATAAGTCTAGGTCAAGCCTTCTAGGAAACAAATCCCAGAGTTTATAATATTATAAACCCTAGGTGCCATCCTATTTCTTCTCTAGTGTCTAGCAAACAATATCAAGTGGAACTAGGTTTAACATTATTACCCCCTCTTGTAAATTCTAACCTTGTACAATATCTACTGCAAACTGATATTCAGAAAAGAACAGAAAAGATACAATGGCAAATACAAACATTACACAGAGAATTTTCACTTGGAAACCCAAACCGGGAAAACCAACATATATTATATTCATACAATGTGTTACATTGTTTACAATACAATATACATATAGGAGCCAGCGACATCCAAAACCCTAACCCAATGACCTGGATTAGTCCAAAACCCTAATTCCTTAATCGGAAATAGAAAACCATCGGCAAAAAACCATGTTCCGAAAAACCACCTAATATCATGTGGTCCCGGAAATATGTTGTCCCGGTAATATGTCGTCCTGGAAATATGTCGTCCCGGCGGAAATATGTCGTCTCGAAAAAAAACTTTTGGGGGCGCTGCCCCCGAACCCCTGCACGGGGGGTTCCGCCCCCCTGCACCCCCCGAGGGGGGGCCTAGCAGCCCCCCCTCTAAACCCCTTTTGCGCCCGGTGCAGACGCTCATACACTACTTCTCGTGCAAAGAATATAACACATACCCAACATTCTCCCACTTGTTGTTTTCTTTGCACACATGGGGTTACAGGGTTACATAGTCAACAATCCAAGGCAGCAATGCCCATGGATCCTCTACACCAAGAGAACTTCTCAGTGCTCACAGATTTTGTTAATGAATCTGCAACATTCTTCAAAGTGTCCACCTTCATCAGTGATACTTTCTTTTCTTCAATCATGTCTCTTACAAAGTGATATTGAACATCAATGTGCTTTGTCTTTGAATGATAAGCAGGGTTCTTTGCCATGAAAATTGCACTCTGACCGTCACACTCTATCCTTATAGCTTCTTGTACCAACCCAATAACTGAACACAATCTTTGTAACCATACTGCTTCCTTACTTGCATGAGTGACTACCATGTATTTAGATTCTGTAGTTGAAAGTGCCACTACAACCTGTCTTTTTCTCATCCAACTTATTGCTCCTCCAAACAAGTTAAACACATACCCGCTTATGGATCTCCTACGATCCAAATCTCTAGCCTAGTATGCATCCACAAAGCCATGTATATCGACCACTCTGTCCAATCCAGGTCTTCCTTTGTAGCACAATCCATAGCTAGTAGTGCCACGCAAATACCTGAAAACCCTTTTTACTGCTGTCTAATGCTCCTTCCCTGGTTTTGACATATATCTGCTCAAAACTCCCACTACATGTGCAATGTCTGGTCTAGTACAGACCATTTCATACATCAAACTGCCAACTGCACCCACATATGGAACATGAGACATGTCCTCCTCTTCTTCATGTGTCTTGGGACATTGATCTGCAGATAAATTTACACCAACATGAATAGGAACCTTAACCGGTTTACGTTCTTTGATATTAAACCTCTGCAATATTGTCTTGACATATTTTCTCTGATTTAACCAGAGTTTCCTCCTTTTTCGATCTCTTTTAATTTCCATGCCCAAAATGAAATTTGAATCACCAAGATCCTTCATGTCAAATTTAGAGGACAACTGAGTTTTCACGTCTTGGATAATCTCCTTGTTGTTTCCTATCAACAACATGTCATCCACATACAAGACCAAATAAATCAAATGATCACCAATTAATTTAGAATACACACAGTGATCCTCTTTTCTTCTTGTGAAGCCAACTCCCAGCATATAAGTATCAAATTTTTTATACCACATCCTTGGTGATTGTTTTAAACCATACAGGGACTTTTTTAGCTTGCATACCAGCTCCTTCTTTCCTTTCACAACATAACCTTCTGGTTGCTTCATAAAGATTTCTTCTTCTAGATCCCCATGAAGTAATGTTGTCTTCACATCCATCTGTTCTATTTCAAAATCAAATGCAGCAAAAACAGATAACAGAAGTCTTATAGAGGTTAACTTGGAAACAAGAGAAAAAATATCACCAAAATCAATTCCCTCAACCTGGGAATAACCCTTTGCTACTAATCGAGCTTTGTATTTCTCCACTTTTCCTTCTGCATTCAGCTTCGTTTTAAATACCCATTTGTTGCCAATGGGATTTCTTCCAGTTGGCAACTATACTAGATACCAAGCTTCATTATTATCCAAATATGCCATTTCTTCTTCCATGGCCCTTTTCTAGAGATTTCCATCCTCTGAATCCACTGCCTCCCTGACAGTTCTAGGATCATCATCAGTAATAGACAAAGCAAAATTTGACCAAAAATCAGATGGACTATACCTTTCTGGTAGCCTTCTTTCTTGATCCGATCTCCTCAATACTGGATTATGAGGATCTTCTTCTTCTGATTCATGTTCTTCTGTAGAGTCTGCTTCATCTTCCTTTAAATCAAACTCTATCTTCTCTGGTTCTTCCTTACTTGGTAGGACTTCCTGTTTAACAACATCCTTCATTTCTCTAAATACCACATCTCGACTATACACTACCTTCTTAGTTTCTTGGTTCCAAAGCTTATAACCTTT
>ML798393.1:54350-116850 GCA_009831015.1 Picea engelmannii | reverse complement strand
GAAGGCACGAAGTTGAGTGATCCCAAGATGAGTGTTCGTGAGCGTGTCATCTGCAAAATAATGATAATATCTTTGAGGTGGGTATACCCATGCTCGGGATAAACTTAGCATGGTTGAAAATCAAGTACACTGTAGATCCATGTCATATATATAGTAATAATGACTACAAGATGTTGGTTCTTCTTCCCTTGTTTTACTTCTTCTTGGGCTGACCCAATTTCGGATCTCAACAAGTTTCCAACAAAGCCCTTAAAAACTATCGTCCCTCCTAGTAAATCAGAAGGAAATGCTGCACACAGGATGCATAACATAGTCTCAACCGAGATATATTTTATGGGTGACTACAATATATAGGTGTTTGGAGTCTAGGAATGAGTGGGGATCTGTGGTTGTATTCTTTCTTCTTTATGCATTATCCTTGTTAACCATTCAATTACTTCTATGATTTATTCATCTTCAAACCTATGCATGCATGTTGATAAATATATTCTAACAATTCATTCTTAAGATAAAGATAAACATAAAGTAAATCATTCATTAACAATCACACATAAAACAAGGTTTACTGTGGTTCACCCCATCCTGGGGCTAAGCCCACAAATATCTAGCTTCTACGCTCTTTTGTTTATTCTGCTGCAAAATCTTGTGTTGCACGCATTACATATTCAATAATACATTCAAGATTGAGGGTAATAACTCTCTGTGAGGTGGACTAGATCACACCAGGCTCCCCATCTTGTGACCTTATCCTCAAATACTACCATACTTGACTCTTCTACAAGACTTATTACAATGAACAAACCACAAAATAATAATAACCAAATCTCTTTGTTATGATATATTCTCACTTATCACCTTCTTCCTAGACCTCCTAGGTCCTTATTTATACTATTTTATCGGATTATAGCCGTTACAATATTGTCAAAAACCCTAGCCATATCATGGTTAGGCTTGTCTACCCACGCGCCATGTTTATTTTCCTCTTGCATGTTGTTTTTCCTTCTTTTTCTTCATGCTGCTTTCTTGCCACTTGTTGCACACACTCCAAAATTAGGTCTTTCTTTCCAAAAATAGGTCTTTCTCATAAAATATATTTTCTCCAAAATTAGGTCTACACGCCCAAAACAGACTTCCTTCTCAAAATATGCATGTGCCCAACAAGCCCCCAACAATGACATTTAGCTTATCCTGAGCCACTTAGGTAGTGCACGCTTCCTATACAACCTTCTATAAACTGTGGAACTTCTTTGCGAATTCCTTTCCTTTTTACCTCATCTGCGAAGCTCTGTCTGTTAGCACCTCAAATTTCTATGCTGTTATCTCTTCCTATAGTAATGTTGTGCCTTCTGAATGTTCTTGTGCCATGCTCATCTTCGCTTCCTCTAGATGCACAATCATATGTGCTTCTTGTTCCTGGAGAGGTTCCAGTTGGGATTTCCTTTCTTTATTACGCATCTACACTCTCTTTAACTCTGTCTGAAAGTCTTCATTTCTTGGGTGCCCTTCAAGCGCTCCGTAATACTCATTGTTTTCTGCCGCTTCTTTAATTCCTATGTGGAAATGCTAATTTTCTCCTCTTCTTGGTCCAACTAATGGACCTTTTCATTCTCTTCTAAAACGGTCCAAATCTGTGCAGATTTTTCGAACAACTCTGCGAATTCCCTCACTTATTTTACCATATCCACTATATGGAGTGTGGATTGTTGTTCTCTTTGTTCTTTAACCTTAGGAGGAGTCGTGGGTTGAGATTTTATTTTATCTCCTCGATTTTCTGCCTATATCCCTCAATCGTCTATGAAATAATTTTTATCTTTTCTTCTACACTCCTCTATGGTTCTTGCACGCTGTCTTAGATGTGGTCGTATACCATTTTTATCCCCTTCTCTAGATTATCAGTGCATTTTTTCTCCTCCTCTTTCAATGATATAAGTTGGTTGCATGTGATTTGTAACATTTCAACGACTCCCCTACCCACCTCCAAGTTAGTCACATCTGCATGGGCTTTGGATTTCACTTCTTGCATTATACTGGCTTGGAGTATGTGTAATGCCTTGGTGGGTATCTACACCATAACTACTTCAAATTTCTTAATTTCCCCCATGGGTTTCTGTGCAGTCTCTTGATCCAATATGATCATTTGACGAGTGACTGTGAATGTGTCCCTGCCTTATACTACCAACTGAACTGTCTCTTCTCCTTATTTCTGCACAAAGGGTCGTTGTGTCTTTTCATATCGTTGCACTGTGGCCAATGGTACTACTTGAATTCATAATTTTTGTAGAGTTTCATGGAATTATATGAGCTTGGCCATGATCTCTTCTCTTTGTTCCTCTGCAATACAGACCACCTCTTCCCCCTATATTGGATCTTGTCCTCGACTAACTCAACATCATCCTCTGTTAGGGTGATGACCGGGTCTTCCGTGATATACTTCCTCTTTTTGCACGCCTCTTCTACCTACACTGACTTCCTTTTTTCTATGAGGGTTGCACCCCACTTCTTGTAACATGTACCCTTTCTTCACTAGCTTGTGATGTATCCACCTTTCTGGCATCCTGCTAGCTGTATTTCCTTGTCATTGTTGTTTTACTCCTTAGTATTTTAGGCAATGTGCTTCTTCCTGATGGCTACTTCCATGTTGCATCCTTTCTGGTGTTATGAACTTGGATGTTTTTTGTTTGTTGAGGATCCAACTTCAACCTTTTCCTTGGGCTTGGTGGATTGTGTCATGGATGGATTTGTTTCTAGTTTTTCTACTGGCATCTTCCACTGCATTGGCTAGTCTCTAATTACCCAGTCAATTTATTCCTTTTTGACGCAATATTTCATCTCTAGCCATGCCTTCTTTGGATCCATTGCAACCTGGATCCACATGTGATGCCTAGATGCCTTGAAAATTCCTATCCCTTTAGTCTCCTAGACTACCTCCATAAGAATGCACCACACATTAGCTGTGTGTTGTTGTGTTTCTTCAAGCAACATTACAAATACAATATTATTTTCCTGCTGATTTTTATTGTCCTTGGATTGCCAGAGGGACTCATATCTAGCCGCATAACACATTCCTTTCCTATTCAGGAAGGCTCCAAATTTTGGCTCCTGCCACCCTGCCAAGGCTATAAGAATGATGAGCCACGAGTAATGGAACTTGGTTCCATTATCCTACGCATCTCTGCAATCCACCATAAACTGGTTCAGGATGTATGGTGCCCAACTGAACATCACTTCTTTCACGCACTACATGGCTACTAGAATGACTCTTGCTAAAGCTTCTTCTAGATTTCATTTCCTTAGCAGCTTGCAAGCCATAAGCTTGCTGGTGAACCTTATCACATTGTCATTAATGTCTTTGAGAACAATTCCCCTATTTCCCCTGCTCGTGCCAAATTTCACTTTTACCAGGTGTTAGCTCCCAAAATGAACCCGTCCCTATGGTTGCATTTTGTGGTGGATAGCATGGCTATTGGTAGTTTTCTCAAATTTAGTTTTGAGTTTTTCTAGCTGCAAGACTTAGGTTTTGATCTTCGTCTTAGAAATAAGATGAATCATAAAGGTTTTCTCTTTAAATGTTTCATAAAATGCTTTCAACAACTAACATGTGTTTAAAAGATGAGTGTTAGCTGGTGAAAGTGGCAACTTTCAACAACTAAGGAGCATCTCTCATAGGTATATGCACTGGTGAAAGTGTTGATTTTCAAACATCCAAAGAAGCATTGTCACGGGTTTTGCGCTGGTGAAAGTGATGACTTTCAAAAGCTAAGGGGCATTTTCCACGGGCCGTTGGCTGGAGAAAGCAGGAATCACGTGCGTTTATCCACGTTTCAAAAATCAAATGATGATGGGATCAACTCATGTCATGCAATCAAGAAGGACGCCCTGGTGAAAGTGGATAATCATGAAAACTCGAGTTGCACGTCCAATTCCGATTACAAATCAGATCCAGTTCAGAAACTCATGCTCCACAATCATGGCGTCGGGGATGGCAAGTTCAAATCCATTAATGCAGGTATAGAAGATGTACTACTTGGCTGACAACATATAATCAGATCATTGCTTCCCTATCACGCATCGTTCATGAATGTTTGTTAAGTTTCTAATGTTGAAAGAAAAATTCGAGTGCTTTCAACAGCGCAAGACCTCGACCCGAATAGTAGTTGCTGCGTTGTGTGTACAGAATCAGTGGGAATTTTGGGTTGCAGATGGAAAGGAGATGTAGTGGGTCTTTACTAAGGAAAGAGTTATATAGTTTATCTTTCCTACAGGTGCATCTGGAAGTACAGAAGCACTTCTCAAAAGAAGGTTGCATTGAATTTGTTGAGAGGCTGCAGAATGGTTGTCATCAGTCAATAGCCAAGGATTTTGCTAAAACATTCGACGGGGATAAGGCTCACGTTGGGTCCTTGGAGATCATTGTATATGAAGATACCATTGCTGCAGCGACCAGCCTACAAAGATCAGGCCAGAGTTGGTTCAAAACTACTGCCACCAAAAACTTAAATTTCAGAGCTTATTTAAAGGAAGAGTTCAGGCATAATGCATAGAAAAAGAGCATGTCAGTTTCCCATTTAGAAGATGAGTGGAAGGATATATTTAAGGGAATTCAACTCTACATAACCTTGGAGGGTAGGTATGACAAACTCATGATGTATCATTTCAAGCTCCTAGACCATTTCACAAGAAAACGCTCCTCAATTTACCTTTTTTCTTACATAAGAGTTTAACTAAGGTCTACAAAAAGATCAAGGCTCAACCCTTAAGCATGAAGAATACTCTGTGCCACTTTGGCCTTATTAAATTTATCATTCTAGAGGAATTAAGATAGAAGGGAAGGAGCTGGCAGCATTTCCTATTTTGGGAGGGTTTTGAAACTCAGACTTAGCCCATAAATGAACAGGGGAAAGGTGTAAAGAGACAGTTGAATCCTCAAAGCAATTTGAGGAAGAGGAGGACCCTGCCAGGACCTCCAGAAGATAGAATCTCTGGTATGAAATCCCACAAGTCAAAGAAAAGGTTGAACTTTGAAACTACCACAGAGCAGCCTACAAAGCAACTTACAGAGAAGAAGACAAACGTATTAAACATGCCTTACACAGACTTAGAACCAGAGCAAGAAGATGAGAGTCCTGTCATCAAGAATCCTAAACAGTCAACTGATTTTGCACAGAATTATGAGACCTTTACTCATACTGAGGAAGGATAAACATCAAAGAGAACTAAGTCAAAGAAAGCGTAGAAGGTCTAGCATCTCAAAGAAGTGATAGCACAACAAGAAGTCTTAGAGAGGGTAATAAAGGAAAGGTATAAGAAGCTATCTGAAAATTTTGCAAAAACCAACCCTACATTTGAAAGACTAGCTCAGGAGAGTGTCAAGGAAAATAAGAGGAAACAAAAAATCACTAAAGACTACAACAACCTATGGTGGCTAGCTAAGTGCCTTAAAAGACAAATCAGAAGATTGAAGAAAAAGAAAAAGTCCGAACCAGATTTGAAGGTGCTTGCTCAGGTTGTTGTAAACATGTAAGGGGAGAAATCAGAGACACATTGAGTTTTTGTTGAAATCGCATTTTTGGAGGTGAAAGTTCATTTTGGGCTCAGTCAGGACTTTCACCAGTGCACAGCGTAATTTTGCAGCCAGTTAGCTGGTGAAAGGAAGCGCTTTCACCAGATAACCAATGAAATATAAAGCGAGTTAGCTGGTGAAAGCAGGAAAGGCATTTTTGGAAGCCAAGGATGGAACATGTCATTTCTCACAGGTTATAAAGGAGTTCCAGAGTATCAAGGGGATAACAATTTTCTTGCAAAGGATTCGACATCAGAGATTCGAGGGAATTTCGGGAACCACATGTAAAACAAGTTTCCTCAAGTATTGACTATGAACCCTGAAGAAATCCAGCTGCCAAGACAGGTGCCTCTGCATGTTTCATGACACCATAGATTCCAGAAGCTGAAGGATACAGATGGAGAATTTTTGATTGAAGACAATTCAAATGATAGTTTAGTTATCAATCCTTTATTATCAAGTTGTTTAGTTAGATTTGAATTTCTATTTTTAAACACAGATCCATGTTTTTAGGATCTGTAAAATTGATTATAAGAGGCTATAAATGCCTATTTTGCTAAGAGACAAAGGTTCAAACTGGGGATATTTTATGCCACTGTATAGACTCTTTTTGCAGAAATAAAGTTCAATTTCCTTTCGTTTTCAACATCAGAGTTGTCCATCTTTCCTTTTCTGTACTTTGTTTCAGTTTATTTTAGTTCATGAAGACTGTTATGTCTTTATTGAGCTCATAGACTTGAAATTAAAGGATTCCTCTTTATCTTGCATTAAGCCCTACACTCAGTTGTATTTGGCAATCAAGAATAGTGTTCTTCATCCCCCCTTTCAAATTACTTGATTTGATTATTATTCACTGAAAGCACTGTTTCTTTAGATGTGTGATGAGTTGTTTATTTCATTGATCATTAAAGACCCCGTTGTCCCAAACACATAAAAAACATTATTTCTAAGTTACCAAGCATCCTTAGCCTACAACCCTAAGGAGTTTCTTGGAGTGATAACAAATTGGCGCCACTGCTGGGGAGACGAAATTCAAGCTCTGCTTTCGTGGGATATGACACCGAGCAGATCTTTGATGATAGACAAAGATTAGACATTTTCAGTTGGTTGTAATCATCTATCTGGTGACTCCACAAGTTCATCCTGGCTCCTAAGAGGATTAGTACTAGGGCGAATCCTCGAGAATCACCTGCCATGCCAGTGTCGAATCCAGAATTAATTCTTAGAAAAATAAAGACAATTCAAGGTCAAACTTCAAGATCAGATAAAAAAGGTAATCCTCTTTTCATTTCTGGAAAATCTACTACAGAAAAATTTGAGTTCTTTTCAGAGAACATTGATGAAAAAACAACTGTAAATACCGTAGAAGAACAAATTCTTTTTGATCAACAGAAAAATCCTAGTGATGATAAATTGTTAGTTTTAATTTGATTGAAAAAGCACCCAAGACTTTAGAAATAAGCCACAGTTCTTCTTCCCTTGAGTCTTTTCATTCTCAGCAACAAGAATATCATTTGAACATTTATACTAGCCTCCTTGCTGTTGAACATCTCCTCCAAGAGCTACCTGCTAAAGGTGAAGAAAATTTGGCTGGACAACTTGCAAATTTTTATAGAGCCTCTTATCAGACCTCTTTCCCATTAGAAGATTCACCTCTTTCACATTCCTCCAGTGTTGAAGACTTGAAAAAGAAACCATCATTTTCCCCACCTTTGATAGTCATGGCTGCACCACCTCCTTTGACTAAGATGCAACAAATCCTAGCTGCTAGGTATGCACCACTCATATTGCCAAACCCAGTAGCAGCCATGCCAACGAGAGACTATCAAAAGTATATGCCTAGATTCACAGGCGAAGGCGATGTGTCTGCTGAAGAACATATTAAGGATTTTTACAGTTATACTGAAAACCTTAATATTGAAGAAGAATATGTTTGGACAAGAGTCTTTGTCCAAAGCCTAGATGGCCATGCTAGGAAATGGTTCAAAGAACTCCCTGCTGGTTCCATTGCCGAAATCGAGCAATTGGATGAGACATTTATGAAACATTGGGGTGACAAAAGAGATTTTGTCTACTACATCATGGAATTTGGAAACTTGAGGAAACAAAGTAGTGAGTCAGTCTCTGATTTCACTAAGAGATTTAACCAGATGTATGGAAAAATACCAGCTGAGATAAAACCGTCAGATGCCTCTACCAAGATCACATATTCTGATGATTTTGACTCAGATTTTTGTTTACTGTTGAGAGAAATGAGTTCACCAACATTATCTCTCATGCAAGATGCTACCCTTGAGGTGGAATCAAATATTCTTGCCTCTCAGAAGAGGAAAGGAGATTCTGATAGGAGAAGGCCAAAGAATGAGGCTTCATCTTCATCAAGTGATGATCCAAAATTTGATAAAATGGCCAAGATGATAGAGTCTCTAACCTTTGAGATATCTAAGCTCAATATCGAAAATAAACAGCCTGGGAAGGGAAGAGGCACTTATGATTCTGCAGGCATAAATCCGAATCAAAGTCCCAACAACTTCAGAAGAAATAATCAGCCAACTCAGATCTTGCAAAGAGAAAAGAATCCAACTAAAGATCAGAGGATAAAGGTCCCCCTTCAAAATGTTTTGATGGGAGAAGATGATGGTGAAGATCAATAAGGTGGAGAAGGTGACATTCATTATGTTGGAGAAGAGACAGGGAAATCTTATCTAACACAACAAGACTATGAGGAATCATTGATGGCTGAACAGATAGAAGATGATCTTCTTGGTGATGGAATTTTCACAACAGAAGATAAGAATAGATATAACCTCTGATCTAAATATGACACTGCTCAACAAGGTGCACCAGCCTCTCCTGAAAAGAGCATAGCCCCTGTTAAGAAAAAAAACCAGACATCAGAAAATCAACAAGCAAATCGTTTGAAGGTGAAAGCATCAGCTCCTCCCAAGAAGATTGTTGCCCCTGTTAAGCATCAAAATCCAGAAAGTTAGCCTCCTGTTGAACAACAAAGAAATCAAGAATCCCCTCCAAATCAGGTAAAGGTTTCTGATAAAGCTTCTGATAAAGTTCCATATTCTTATAATTTTGAGGCTGAAATACAAAAAATTAAAATTCCTATTCCTCTAGTCGAGCTGATGAAAAATGAAATGTTCAAAAGAGATATCCTCAAAACTCTAGATCCCCAATCTGTATCCCTTTCTGCTGATATCCTCAACATTTATGATGATAAGCCAACCATCACTCTGGGCCAAATGATAGAAGACAGAGATGAAAGCTGTCCTCCCTTTTACATCTCTCTAAATATTCATGAGAAAACACTGCATAACTGTTTGTTGGACTCTGGTGCTTTGCACAATTTGATGCCGAAGGTGGTCATGGATGAGCTTGGGCTGGAGATCACCAAGTCTTATCATGACCTTTTCTCGTTTGATTCTCAAAAAGTCAAATGTCTTGGGATGACTAAGGATTTGGATGTAACCTTAACCCAAGCATCAATGAAGACTATGGTGATGGATATAGTAGTGGCCGACATACCTCCCAAATTTGGATGCCTACTATCAAGATCGTGGATGAAGAGGCTAGGTGGCACTCTTCAAATGGATCTCTCATACGCTACTATCCCTATTTTTGAAGGGGTGAACAGAAGGCTATACAGGGAATCCCAGTTGGCATATGTAATCAGTGATGAGAAAAATCCATCCAATCATCCTATCTATTCGGTTGACATAGGTATGGGATCTTGTATTTTTCAAATTGATGATTCACTGCCTGATACATTGCTTCTCAGAAAGCCCACGGATCAGATCACAATTCAGCCCATAGAAATAGTAGAAGATGATCTTTGGACCATGTTCTTTGACGGTGCTTGCACTAAAGAGTCAGCAGGAGCGGGAGTGGTATTGATTTCTCCTTCTAAGAAAACTTCTCATTTGTCCTTTAAACTTGATTTTAAAGTGACCAATAATATTGCTGAGTATGAGGCACTACTTTTGGGGCTGAATGCATCCAAAGAGAGGAGCATTAAAAAATTGCAGGTGTTTGGAGATGAAGACTTGATTATTCAGCAGGTGAATAAGTCCTTTCAAGTGAAGCATGTCAGGCTGAAAGCATACATAGATGAAGTGTTGAAGGCAATTCACGATTTTGCAGATTTTAAAATTTCATATGTGCCCAGAGCAATGAATGAAATGGATGATTCACTAGCTGTTTCTTCTTGTGCATTCATACCCCCTCTGCCTCATAAATTAACTTACAAAATTCAAGTTAAATATAGACCCTCTCTCCCTGACAATGTAAAATTTTGGAAGGTTTTTGAAGACGATGTTGAACTCACTAGATTTCTTACAGTGATAGATGAATTTGCATATCTGCAGATCGGTCAGGAGAATGAACATGACCATGCACAAGAGAAGCAAGAATTCAGAAGCAAGATCGTATCACATGAAATCGTCCAACTGTCCACCAACAGAATTCCTAAAGGTTTGGTCCCGTTGGAAAGGTTGTTCGATAACAATGATGTGGCTGTAAAATTGGAGAGTGGAGAAAAAGATTAAGAAGTTTTGCAGTACAATGTAGCTAGCGAACAAGATCCCAAGTATGTCAACTTAGCCTCACATTTGACTGAAAAACAAAGGGTTGATTACAGTGAATTGCTAAAGGAGTTTGCTGACATTTTCGCTTGGAAATATGATGACTTGAAGACTTTTGAAATAGAGGTAATTCAGCATAAGATTTCCTTGAATAAATATACCAAACCATTCAGGCAGAATCTTAGATCCTTCAATCCTCTATTGCTACCTACAATGGAAAGGGAAATTAAAAAACTATTGGATACCCGCATCATCATTCCCCTCAGATATTCAGAATGGATTGTGAATCTCGTACCAGTCAGGAAGAAGAATGGAGAGATCAGACTCTGCGTCGACTTCAGAAATTTGAATAAGTGCTCTAGAAAGGACAACTACCCTCTACCTAAAATGGAGCATATTCTACAGAAGGTGTCAGGATCAAAGGTGATGTCTTTCATTGATGGATTTTCCGGATACAACCAGATTGCTGTCCATCCGGAAGATAAAGAAGATACTTCTTTTACCACTCCATGGGGTACGTTTATGCATGAGAAGATGCCCTTTGGATTGATGAATGCAGGAGCGACATTTCAGAGGCCAATGGAAATCGCTTTCGTTGGAGAGAAAGATAAATTTGTTCTGATATATCTCGATGATATCACTATTTTCTCAAGTATCCATGAACTTCATTTGTAGCACTTAAAAAGGACATTTCTGAAATGTCGAAGGTATGGCATTTCTCTTAATCCAAAAAAATCAATTTTTTCACTTAAGGAAGGGAAATTACTTGGGCATATTGTTTCAGCTGATGGGGTAAAAATTGACCCAAAGAGGGTAGAAGCAATTAAAAATCTGTCTCTTCCTAGATCAAAGAAGAACATTCAGTCTTTCCTTGGGACTATAAACTTTGTCATAAGGATTATAGTAAATTTCGCTGAACTCACAAAGCATATCACTACTATGTTAAGAAAGGAATCTGAGGTCAAATGGACTGAAGTAGCCGGACATTCATTCAATGCCATCAAGGAAGCCATCACAACAACCCCTGTTTTGATCAACCCCGATTTCTGCAAGGTATTTTATATTCTTTCATTTGCTTCAAGTGATACAATCGCAGCAGTACTCTTGCAGAAAAATGCTGATGAGAAGGAGCATCCGGTTTCCTTCTTCAGTAAGGTCTTGAGGGACGCATAGGTAAAGTATGAATTGTTAGAGAAACAGTCATATGCACTCTTCAAGTCATTGAAAGCTTTCAGAGTTTACATTCTTCGGGCAAAGGTAATAGCTTTCGTTCCCTCCAGTTCATTTAAAGATGTGCTTGTCCAACCTGACATAGATGGAAAAAGGAGTAAGTGGATAGATAGGTTGATTGAATTCGATGTTGAAATCAAACCAGCAAGACTTGTGAAGGGTCAGGACCTTGCCAAACTTCTGGCAGAGGAAAATTGCAGGTTGCTCGGAATAAATTTGGTGAGTATTAATGCAGAAAATGTTCAGTCTTCAGAGGATAAGGAAGGTGAAGAAATGCAGGTCTCAGATCACCTAGCTAATTGTAGATGGTACAATAACATTATTTATTTTCTGCAAACTTTATTAGTCCCATCAGATTTGACAAGAACACAAGGAAGATCTTTGAAGCTAAAAGCCATAAATTTCTGCATCAATGGCAACTCATTGTTCTGGAAAAATCCAATAGGTTTATTGTTGATGTGCATAAACCAAGAAGAAGCAGCTAAGGTCATGGTTGAATTCCGTAATAGTGAATGCGGGGGACATCACTATTGGAAAACCACCGCACATAAAATCTTGAGATCTGGTTACTTCTGGCCATCCTTATTTTCAGATGTATATGGGTTTGTGAAAACATGTGACAAGTGTCAAAGATTCGAGGGTAAACAACAACTGAAGTCTCTTCGCCTCAAACCTATAGTGGTCACAGGGCCTTTCCAGCAGTGGGGTCTGGACTTCATAGGTGAAATTCATCCGCCTTCTAGTGGTCAACACCGGTGGATCCTGTTTGCCACAGATTACTTTACAAAGTGGATTGAGGCTATCCCCACCCGGAACACCAATCATAATGTCATCATAAACGTTCTGCAAGAAAACATATTTTCCAGATTTGGTTTCCCTAAGAGAATAGTCACTGATAATGCTGCTGCATTCAAAGATAAACACTTGGTGAAATTGTGTGAAGAGCTGGGAATTCAGCTGGTACATTCCACACCTTACTATCCGCAAGGGAATGGCTTAGCTGAGTCATCCAACAAGAGTTTAGTCAGAATTATAAAGAAGCTACTTAAACAAAATGCTAGAGGTTGGGATTCCAAACTGAAGTTTGCTTTGTGGGCTGACAGGGTTACATGTAAGAAATCGATTGGTACATCTCCTTTCAAGTTGGTATATGGTACTGAAGCCATATTTCCTGTTCAACTTGCATTGTCGGTTGCAAATTTTTTACAAGAAACTGATTCTGAACCTAGTGATCTGACCCGAAGAATTCATAATCTGGTAGAACTACAACAAGATAGAGAGAAGCTCTTGGAAAAAACAGAATTGCATCAAGAGAGAATCAAGGAGTCTTTCGACAAGAAAGTCAAATCAAATGTTTTCAAAACAGGGGATTTAGTTTTAAAGTGGGATGCAGCAAGGCAGGAAAAGGGGAAACATGACAAATTTGAAGCTCTTTAGACAAGTCCTTTTGTCATAACAGTGGTGCAACAGAACAATACCTTTGTTCTCCAAACTTTTTTAGGCGAGGAAGTAGCAGGTGGCCCTTTCAACGGGCGCTTCCTGAAGATCTATTTCTCATAAGGCTTCCTTTGAAGCCCTGTTCTACTTGTACATATTCTTTTCCAGTTTTGTTTTCTTTATTTCTATCACTTGAATAACTCCATGCCCAATGGTACTAGCAAAACTATTTTTCAAATTTCTATTTTGAATTGTAATAAGGCTACTGAGTCTAGCTAGGTTCTTGGTCACCTCACAGGGAGATGCCCATCCCAGTTGGAGCCAACTGTTAGCTCCCAAAATGAACCCATCCCTATGGTTGCATTTTTTGGTGGATAGCATGGCTATTGGTAGTTTTCTCAAATTTAGTTTTGAGTTTTTCTAGCTTGCAAGACTTAGGTTTTGATCTTCGTCTTAGAAATAAGATGACTCATAAAGGTTTTCTCTTTAAAATTTTCATAAAATGCATTCAACAACTAACATGTGTTTAAAAGATGAGTGTTAGCTAGTGAAAGTGGAAATTTTCAACAGCTAAGGAGCATCTCTCATAGGTCTGTGTGCTGGTGAAAGTGTTGATTTTCAAACATCCAAAGAAGCATTGTCGCGGGTTGTGCGCTGGTGAAAGTGATGACTTTCAACAGCTAAGGGGCGTTTTCCACGGTTCGTTGGCTAGAGAAAGAAGGAATCACGTGCATTTATCCACGTTTCAAAAATCAAATGATGATGATATCAACTCACGTCATGCAATCAAGAAGGACGCACTGGTGAAAGTGGATAATCATGAAAACTCGAGTTGCACGTCAAAATCAGATCCAGTTTAGAAACTCATGCTCCACAATCATGGCGTCGGGGATGGAAAGTTCAAATCCATTAACGCAGGTACAGAAGCTGTAGTACCTGGCTGACAACATCAAATAAGATCATTGCTTCCCTATCACGCATTGTTCATGAATGTTTGTTAAGTTTCTAATGTTGAAAGACAGAGTCAAGTGCTTTCAACAACGCAAGACCTCGGCCCGAATAGCAGTTGTTGCATTTTGTGTACATAATCGATGGGAATTTTGGGTTGCAGATGGAGAGGATATGCAATGGGTATTTAATAAGGAAAGAGTTAGATAGTTTATCTTTCCTACAGGCGCATCCGGAAGTACAGAAGCAGTTCTCAAAAGTAGGTTCCATTGAATTTGTTGAGAGGCTACAGAATGGTTGTCATCAGTCAACAACCGAGGATTTTGCTAAAACATTCGACGGGGATAAGGCTCACGTTGGGTCCTTGGAGATCATTGTATATGAAGCTCCCATTGCTGCAGCGACCAACCTACCAAGATTGAGCCAGAGTTGGTTCAAAACTACTGCCACCAAAAACTTAAATTTCAGAGCTTATTTAAAGGAAGAGTTCAGGAATAATGCATGGAAAAAGAGAATGTCAGTTTCCCATTTAGAATATGAGTGGCGGGATATGTTTAAGGGAATTCAACTCTACATAACCTTGGAGGGAACGTATGACAAACTCATGATGTATCATTTCAATCTCCTAGACCATTTCATAGGTAAAACGCTCCTCAATTTACCTTTTTTCTTACATAAGAGTTTAACTAAGGTCTGCAAAAAGATCAAGGCTCAACCCCTAAGCATGAAGAATACTATGTGCCACTTTGGCCTTATTAAATTGATCAATCTGGAGGAATTAAGACAGAAGGGAAGGAGCTGGCAACATTTCCTATTTTGGGAGGGTTTTGAAACTCAGACTCAGCCCGTAAATGAACAGGGGAAAGGTGTAAAGAAACAGTTGACTCCTCAAAGCAGTTCGAGGAAGAGGAGGACCCTGCCAGGACCTCCAGAAGATAGAATCTCTGGTGTGAAATCCCACAGGTCAAAGAAAAGGTTGAACTTTGAAACTACCACAGAGAAGCCTACAGAGCAACTTACAGAGAAGAAGACAAACGTATTAAACCTGCCCTACACAGACTCAGAACCAAAGCAAGAAAATGAGAGCCCTGTCATCAAGAGTCTTGAACAGTCAACTGAGTTTGCACATAATTATGAGACCTTTACTCATATTGAGGAAGGCGAAACATCAAAGAGCACTAAGTAAAAGAAAGCACAGAAGATTAAGCATCTCAAAGAAGTGATAGCATAGTAGGAAGTCTTAGAGAGGGTAATAAATGAAAGGTATAAGAAGCTATCCGAAATTTTTTCAAAAACCAACACTGCATTTGAAAGACTGGCTCGGGAGAGTGTCAAGGAAAAGAAGAGGAAACAAAAAATACTAAAGACTACAACAACCTATGGTGGCTAGCTAAGCGCCTTAAAAGACAAATCATAAGATTGAAGCAAAAGAAAAAGTCCCACCCAGATTTGAAGGTGCTTGCTCAGGTTGTTGTAAACATGCAAGGGGAGAAATCAGAGACACATTGAGTTTTTGTTGAAATCGCATTTTTGGAGGTGAAAGTTCATTTTGGGCTCAGTCAAGACTTTCACCAGCGCACAACGTAATTTTGCAGCTAGTTAGCTGGTGAAAGGCAACGCTTTCACCAGCTAACCAATGAAATATAAAGCGAGTTAGCTGGTGAAAGCAGGAAAGGCATTTTTGGAAGCCAAGGAAGGAACATGTCATTTCTCACAGGTTATAAAGGAGTTCCAGAGTATCAAGGGGATAACAATTTGCTTGCAAAGGATTCGACATCAGAGATTCGAGGGAATTTCGGGAACCACATGTAAAACAAGTTTCCTCAAGTATAGACTATGAACCCTGAAGAAATCCAGCTGCCAAGACAGGTGCCTCTGCATGTTTTATGACACCACAGATTCCAGAAGCTGAAGGATCAAATGACGAATTTTTGATTAAAGACAATTCGAATGATAGTTTAGTTATCAAGCCTTTATTATCAAGTTGTTTAGTTAGATTTGAATTGCTATTTTTAAACACAGATCCATGTTTTTAGGATCTGTAAAACTGATTGTAAGAGGCTATAGATGCCTATTTTTGCTAAGAGACAAAGGTTCAAACTGGGAGATATTTTATGCCACTGTATAGATTCTTTTTGCAGAAACAAAGTTCAGTTTCCTTTCGTTTTCAATATCAGAGTTGTCCATCTTTCCTTTTCTGTACTTTGTTTCAGTTTATTTTAGTTCATGAAGACTGTTATCTCTTTATTGAGCTCATAGACTTGAAATTAAAGGATTACTCTCTATCTTGCATTAATCCCTACACTCAGTTGTTTTTGGCAATCAAGAATAGTGTTCTTCATCCCCCCTTTCAAATTACTTGATCTGATTATTGTTTACTGAAAGCACTGTTTCTTTAGATGTGTGATGAGTTGTTTATTTCATTGATCATTAAAGACCCCATTGTCCCAAACACATAAAAAACATTATTTCTAAGTTACCAAGCATACTTATCCTACAACCCTAAGGAGTTTCTTGGAGTGATAACACCAGGTCAACGATTTCCTTCTTTCACACCTTGTTATCCAAGTACTCCTCTGGTTGTGCATCGACTGTAAGTAATCCTGTAATCTTGGTGATCAATGCCACATCTAGTTGTATCGACCTATCCATCCAAAGGATGTTGCTATGTTTCTTGGATAATATCTATTTGACGCATAGCCTGACATTTTTACCATACCTAAAGTGTGGTATATCCAAGAGGTTTGTTATTCCTGAGTTGTACAACCCTGTTATCCACTGCACGGGCTCCATTATAGGTTTTCCTAGGGGTCCAATTTCCCCTATTTTTTCCAAATAGGATTCTTCGGCCAAATATGGGATTTTGGTCGCATCGAGCACATCGTGTTCTGAGTACCTTAGTTTAGGTACTTTTCCTAGAATGTCATCCATAGTGACCACTACGTCTAGGATGCATGTACATGTGATTTATGTTTCATCTCATGCCTTTCTTTTCTTCCCGAAATAGATGGGTTTGCATCTTCTGGTTTTGCATCCTCTTCTTCCCTCTTAGAGTCCAACCGGTTGGTGATTCCTTGACCAACACCTCTTCTTCATCGTGAACCTATTGCTTACTTTTCATTTCATCAATTTTAGCGGGTTTTTTAGGATTAGGGTTCAAAATCCCATTTCGAGTCCTAAAACTCTTCCCTACTTCCCCTTGTCACCCTGTCCATGTTTCCTCCTCAACCCATGTCACGTTGATTGAATCTTTGTTTGACGTAGTGAAATCCTCAAGCTTGAACACGTTCTTAGGCTCTCTCATCCTTTCCTTATGCCTTTGGCCCTATCAAGTAACCCGTACATACTAGACTAGAGCGCCAAACTTTGGTGGTGTCATATTTTATCCAATTCACACACTCTCTTGCTTCTTTGCACAATTCTAGCTAGGGAATGCACCTGTATCTTTCTCTGTGCTAAAAAATCACTAAGTGTTGAAATAACATGTGATTTCCACACTTTATATACGTGGTAATAATTATTTTCACTTGTTCCGTGCATTTGCGTTGAGTGCAATTTTTCTTGCGCGTTGTCTTTCGACATTGTCGTAGTAATTGTTGGGCACAAAGTTTTTCTCAGTTTCCTGTTGTTCAGTCAACTTCTGCCTCTTTTTTTTTGTTTTTTTGTTCCTTTTTCTTCTTCTTCCACTTTTTGTTTCTTTTTATCATTTTTCTTTCCTAATATCTACTATAGTACATTGTATACATGACTTTCTTTCTACACTATAATTTTTAAGAGTTAGTAAGTTGACTATTCCTGTACAGTTTTAGTCGACTATGATTGACCATGCCTTTTATTTTTGTTCCTCCCAAGTCCTTTAGCTACATAGATCCCCCATATGTGACAATATTTACTTCATATGGCCCTAAGCAGTGCATTCTAAACTTACCAAGGTGTTGCAAAAATTTGTTGTCGTAGAGAAGAACTAGGTCTCCCTCCTTAAACCTTTTGTTTTTAATATGTTTGTCATGCCAGAGTTTGTCCCTTGCTTTCTGTAATTCCTCATGAAATCCTACCAGAATCACATCCTCTTCCATTTCCATTATTTGGCTTAGCCTCTCTTATACTATGCCTCTTTCTGTCATGTTGGTAATTGATGCTATGCATAGACTGGGTACGATAAATTCTGTGGGCACTATTATCAGACTAATCGGTAGGTGCAGACACTAACAGATCTCCCTAGATCCACCTGGTTCTAGAACAAAACAAGATAGGACATTAATTTTTCCCTAATTTTTGACCATTGAATCAACTAGTAGGAAGGAACAAGTAACATACCTTTATATCGCTTCCTAGGGTCTCTATTGCTCCCGCTTTTCTCCAGTGCTCTCATGAGGTCAAGACCAAGACAACACAAACCAACCAAAGTGAAGATAACACAATATATTCAATAGCCAACTTATGTGTATGATCAAGAAATTACACGATAAAGTGAGAATAGCTTAATGGGAAAGGGACATAACACTGTATCATATTGATGGAAAGTAAAAATTACAACCTGATAGGCTTGATGTCACAAGCTTCCTTTCGATGGCTCTTGGCTCCCACACACACACTTGCTCAATCCTTATATGAAGAAAATCAAATCCTCTTAATAGACTTGCTAGAGTCTTCAAGCTGCTGTTCAACTAAGTCCTTCACACAATTCTTTCACCAATTCTCCAATGAATCTTGCTTAACCTTTTCCATGATAATTCCATCAATATATAGGAGAGAATGAATTAGTTACTTGGATAAGAATGATCCCACAATATCAGGGAATCTAATACAAAGATAACCATTCGAATGCCAACCCATCCTTGTAGAAGATTCCCTTCTAGAAACATCGAGAATTCATCTTTTTCCATGCTTTAGGAAGAGTTCACACCCTAGATATTCACCACAGTGCAATAAGTTCACACACTGGATTAAACCAGCCTGCGAGAATCAGGCATTCTCGCACCCAAATATACTAGCAACCTGCGAACCTTCTTCAAAAATGAGTTTTCTGGGAAGAGATGAAAGTAACTTTTCTCAGGAGAAAGTTCTTATGAAGAGCCTGAGTACACCATCATCAATACATCATCATGATGACCAAAATCATGGGTAACAGAATGGTCCCCAAAGTATGAGGTTGGAATGAGTGACAATCGAAAGACTTTGTGAGCTGGATGTGTGTGTCGGAAACTAGGAGCACATCTAATCGGAAACCTGCAAACACCCAAGCATCTGGAGAATATCATATATACTAATTCTGAGGTAGGCATTCGCATACTCATATCATAGACGGATGACATTGTAGACATAGGTCATGGCCACCAATCATACACTGTGGATCCATGCCGTCAAAATATAGCATAGCCACCAGGAATACACTGTGGATCTATGCAAGAAATTTCAAATTGAGATGACATAGCCATGAGACATACATAGTGGGTCTATGTGTCGCTGATTATACATACTCCATCGCAACCTAGACAAAATAGATGATATCGAGGGTCTTCAATCTCATCACCCAAAGTATGAATCTAACCATGCGATTACATGTGTTGAAGTCGAACATGGTAGAAACCACTTGATTACTGGTCATTGATGAAACCATTAACAAGTGTGAGGGAAATCACCATTGATATCAATGACTCCCAAGGTATCCTAGTACAATCCATCGAGTGTGAATGAATGAGTTGAAGTCAAACATCCGATGGAATCTTTTGATCAGGGGTCAATGATGTAAACCCACTATCGAAAGTGAGGAAACCTGCCATTGAGGCATGCAAGCTCCAAGGTACCAAAGAATTTCTAAGTCTTGATTCCAGATAATGAGCTGAAGTCGACGGAACAAAACTTGTCACAAAAGGGCCTTGATGTATCCCCCATCAATGACACGAAATGAGTAACAGATTTTGAAGGTCAAACAGAGTATGATGTAAATTGAACTGGACATAGGGAAGGCCGACATGAAGAGAATGGACAAATTCAGATGGCTGACTCAATATAGGTTTCATATGGACTTCTCTTGAACATATGAATGACACGACCAATGATTTGGCAGCATTGACTCAAAGACAACACAGGGAATGACCTTGTAGCAAATAGAATGAGAGACAAATGGATTTCCCAAACCGACTTCAAATGATGAATAGGGGGTGTCATGTTCAAGAATGACACTTACTGCCAATCAATATGAATATGAAAACATATCCCTTTCCCAAATTTTCCCCCACCATTTCTAGCGAGTACCTCTTTATTTTTATGCAAGCTTGAGGAGGATAACATATGCTTGTTGATGTAATCTCATCCTTCAGACAAGTCCCTCAGAGTATGTTTAATGAACCCTAAGAAGGAGTGGTTCAGTCCCATTACGGGTCTGTCAATGCTTGTTTAACGAGTCCAGAGATAGAAAACTCGAAGGTTTTTCATGATTATAGAGTTTTGGAAAAACACTTAAAAGAGAACTCTCTCAGTTCCTTTTTTGTAAAATAGTCTGGATGAGACCGAAAAAGAGATAAATTATCGCTCATCAGATGCTTACTTCAGATACTTTATCGAGTGTGAAAATAGCAAGGTCGCTCGGCTATCTTTTCATGTTTAGAGAGTCTGAAAAGAGCTTAAAGAGGACTCCAGGGGGTTCCTTTTTTGTATAACCTTGTTGAGCCCGAAAAAGTGATAAAAGTATGCTTGATTGCGTTCTCATGTATTTTCAAGTGCAAGAATGAACAAAGACCACGCTCGAGGCTTTATACAAAAACCATAAAAAACAATTAAAACACACGACGACAAAGAAAGAATATGTCTGCATCCCTATATAGGAACCTTGAAGTCATTATGCCTGCAAAATTTACACTCAAAAGGACATTAGGGATTAGGGTTTAATAGATAAATAACCATAAAAAAACAAATGATATAGTAAAAGTAAATAAAAAGAAGTAGAAACTCTTTTACCATATCATTTTTACCTTTCCACTATTTGAGCTAAAAAAACCCCTCTTTTACCCTCAAAGTTTGACGTTAGATTGCAGGAGTTACGAGTGTCCATTCAGCGAGCCGTCAACGACAGTAAGGTAGAATCTTTGTCCTTAACACTTTCATGGTTTAATTTTGCAATTTCATTCGTTAAAATTCATTTTTGGGTTGATTTTGCAAGCCCTACTTGCGCACTGCCATTCTCGCAGGCGGGCTACACAGGACCTGCGAGAATGGGACATTCTCGCAGGTGAGCCTAAGGTAGCCTGCGCGGTTCTCACACTATTCCCAAAGGGCACCTGCGAGAACCGCAAAGCTCAAAAAAAATTTAAAAATTTTACTCAATGAAAGAGAATGAATTCATGAAAAAAGTTGCTAATCTTCTTGTTGTGCCTCTTATGAAGATAATTGGCCATCAAAATGGTGTTTGAATGGAACGAAAGGGAGCACGAAGAAGACAATGCAATTTCCAGAAATCATCCACCTACTATTTCTACTTTGAGAATCTATGGACTCCTGAAGTACTTTCGTATCCTAGGTATGAGGGCCCAAGTCAGGTTGTTAGAGTACCTGGTGCGTATGTGGGACCCTGATCAGCAGGTATTTCATGTGGGGGTCCACACACTGTCCTTAGACATTGAGGACATTTAATTTTTGACTGGATTGTCTCGGCGAGGGTACTATGTGAGCCTGACTGGTAGCAGAGGTGGTGGGCTTCCCATGAGTGAGTACTGTTGTTTACATTGCGTTCCCGAGGAAGAGAGAAAGAAAGGAAAAGTAGCTATTTGGGGGGTACGATATTTGACCCTCCGTACTATCCTATTCACCATAGCTCGGATGGCTGGGAGTTCTGCTCCTCACTTGGTGTTACAGAGTTACTTCCAGTATGCTATTGAGTGTACTGAACCTTGGGTGTTCAACTAGGCAGATGCAATGCTTCGTAGCGTAAAAAGACAGTTGACCAAATGCAAAAGAGGGAACCTTAAGCAATTCGGGTATGGATCTTTGTTGGTGTCCTTTTTCCTTGAGAGGGTCCCATTACTAAGGCTGAAGGTTGAGTGGAATATACCGGCTCCCTGGGATCCAAGGATGTTGAGATGGTGTCAGCTTATGGCTCGGCACGTGGCTGGACTGATCATCAAGTATGATGATACTTTTTTTGACTTGCTTCAACCACAGTTGTTGATGGTTGAATACTATGATTATGCCGGGTTGGATTTCCAAGGAGATCCAGATTTAGTACTGCCAGAGGATGCTCAGTGGGGGGACCTTGGTAAGAAGTACACACATTTTTATTTTTAAATGTTTTTTTTGAATTTTATCATATTCAAATGTTTTTGTTTTATATGTTCATCCAAAGACTAATACAAAATCGTTGTTGATGTCACAGATGTTAGACCTTACATACCTCCTGTTACTTCTCCCATTCAGTGGCGAGGAGAGGTAGTGGCAGCGCCACAATATGCAGAGGATTATCAAGTGGTGGAACAAAATCTAGAGGGCTTGACTGCAGATATTCCAGACATGACTCTGGAAGAGGTTCCATGACGCGATCAGTGCCATACTGTAGGAGTGTCAGGGTCCATGAGTTGACTTCTCTGTAGGGTTTCTCGGGCAGTCGTGTGTTACCGTGAACGCCATCCTTGACGTCACTTTGTAGAAGCTATGAGCTTCAGATTTTGACATTTTGGTCTTTGGAAAAACGTTTTTGTAAAAAACTCTTTTGATCTTTATATATATAGATGGATTCTACCGGTTTACCTTATATTGTCTGAATATTGATGTGATTGATTTATAAATGATTCAAATGTATATCCAATACATAATTAGCCAATGCATCTGTTAATGTATTTAGACATCTAGGCATATGTTGATATTCAATGTGATCAAAATAACGTTCCAAGAGGTGAATTCGCAAATACACCTGTAACAAAGTAGGACTTCGAATAGAGTAGACATTACTTAATTGTAGTACTACAAGATGCGAATCAAGTTGCACAACCAAATGACGAATTCCAAGTGAGATAGCATCAACCAATAATTCAATAATGACGCTATACTCTGCAATTTTGTTGGTTGCACGACCGAGGCACACACCTCGTAAGGAGACAAGCTCGTTTGTAGGGGTGTAAATTGCCCACGTAGCAGAAGCAAGGTTCTGAGTACTAAAACTAGCGCCATCAGCGAAGCCAATATAGGGTAGTGAAGACTCCGACATATGGAAATCAAACACAACGTCACATAAGGGCAGAGACCAAATAATAACAAAAGCAAGCTATAGTAACACACAAGAAGTATGATACAATAAAAATACAAGTAATAGTGCACAGATGATTTTATGCATAGTACTTCTTCAAGTACAACCCATTCCTAGGCTCACTCAAAGGGATACCATCGTAATCTACCAACTCATAAGCTCCTTTTTCCAAAACTCGTCGAACGATATAAGGACCTCGCCACATGGCTTCAAATTTCCCAGCTCCTAACATATCTCGATCTTGTTCATAAAGGAGAACAAGATCACCTTCGAAGAAAATGCGAGGCTTGACATGCTTGTCGTATTGGGCCTTGACACATTTTTTCTGAGCTTCTATAACTATAGTGGCATCGCGTCGAGTTTCGTCCAATCGCATCAGATACAATAGACGTTCTTCCTCAGCAGAGGTGTTGGGTAGGATTTCAACAACTAGTTTTAAAGAGGGTATCTCACATTCAATAGGGAGAATGGCTTCCACACCATAGACTAACCGAGAAGGTGTAAACCTAGTAGCAGACTTGATGGATGTACGATACGCCCACAATGCTGAAAACAACATTGTGTGCCAACTTGTTTTATGAATTCTTATCATTCGTCGGTGCATAGTTATGAGAACTTTGTTGATTTCTTCGACCTGGCTGTTGGATTGTGGATAATAGGGCATTGAGTTATCATGGCGAAGACCCAACTTTTCAGTAAGTTCAGACATCATAAAATTCCTAAAGTGGCTACCATGATCAGTGACGATAGCTTGGGGAACACCAAAACGAGCTATGACGTGATTAAAGAGAAATAATGTTGCAGTATTTCCAGTTTTGTCAAATGTCGGCATCGCCTCGGCCCATTTCATAAAGTAATCGATGGCTACAATAATGTAACCATGCCCCCTGGTCGAGTGAGGGTGACATGTCATGAAATCGATGCCCCATTTCGCAAAGGGACCAACTGAGACCACAGGGTGAAGAGGAGCGGGATGTGACCATATTTTCTGATAATAGGTCTGACAAGCATGGCATTTCTGAATGGCGATGACGCAATCCTTAAATAAAGAAGGCCAAAAATACCCTACTCGTAGGATCTTCTGGGCAGTAGCATACCCAGACATATGACCACCACATGCTCTAGAATGGAATTCATTCAAATCTTTCTTAGCTTCGTCGAATGTTAGACAACATCAAAAAATAGAGTCAATCCCTCGACGATAAAGAGTATCCCCGAGGATAATGTATTGACGATCTTGATAGCGTATGTGACGTTGTTCAGTACTAGACAAAGTTGGCCAGAAAGTCTAGGTTTGGATATATATAATGATATCCCCATACCAAAGATCATTAGTGCTAATAAGGAAAAGAGATTCATCGGGTAAGGAATCAACTGCTACATCTTCCGTTGAAGAATGGGGAAAATCGCATATCAACTCAGCAAAAACTAAGGACTTCTTGGACTTGGCACGTTCGAATTCCAAGTCAAACTCCTAGAGTATCACAATCCATTTGGAGTATTTGCCTCCTAGAAATTGACGTGTCAGAATGTGTTTCATAGGGTTGCAATGAGAAATCACCGTAGTATTGCGTGAGAGGATATAGTGCCGGAAGCATTGAACGTCTTGAACGACAACCAAGGCCAGTTTCTCGACATGTTGATACTTGATTTCAGTCAGCGTGAGACTTCGAATCAAGTAGTAAATAACATGTTCATCGTGAGCATCATCCTCTTGGACGAGAACCATGCCAATGGTGTAATCTGAGGCAGCAAGGTAAAGGAAATAATCACGACTGTAATCGAGGGGAAAGAGAAGAAGAGCTTGAATTAGGGACAACTTCAAAGATTCAAAAGCATTGTTGGCAATGGCATCCCAAATGAACTCTGAATCCTTTTTTAAGAGCCGCGTAAATCCACGAGTTATCTCGGCATAATTTGGGATAAAATGACGAAGAAAGTTTGCTTTCCCTTGCAAAATTTGCAACTCACGAAGTATAGAAGGAGGAGGGAGATTAAGGATCGCCTCAACCTTTAAAGGATCCACCCAGATCCCTTGACACAAAACGATAAAACCTAGAAGACGACCAGATTCCACATAGAAAACGCACTTATGAGGATTTAAACATATACGGTAGAACCGACAGCGAACGAAAATGGCTTGGAGGTGGGTTGGGTGATCGACTCTGTGCATAGAATGAGCGGGTAAATTGTCCAAATATGGTTGAACGATGTGATTGATATCATGAAAATCATAATACATAGCACATTGAAAAGTTGCGCCAACGTTCTTAAGACCGAAAGGAAGTTTCCGATAGGCAAAAGTACCCCAAGGAAAAATAAAAGCAGTCTTATGTTGATCCTCGGGAACAATGTTTATTTGATTATAGCTGGAGAAACCATCCATAAGAGAGAATATTTCACTTCCGGTGTAGTCATCGGCATTATGATCGACGAAGGGGGTAGAAAAGTTGTCTTTGGGACAAGATTTATTGATATCCCTATAATCAACACATACATGAATCGTACCTTGTTTCTTGTCAATCAGGACAAGATTGGAAACCCTGTCTGTGAGAGCCACCGGATAAATAAAGCCAGCTTTCAGAAGTTTCTCGACTTCGAGCTTTATAGCAGCCGCTTTACGTGGGTGAACTAGACGAAGGCGTTGTCGGACGGGTTTAGCATTAGGATATGTCTTTATCTCATGTATCACAATCTCAGGGTCGATACCCGACATGTTTTCGTAGCTCCAGGCGAAGATGTTACAAAACTCTTTGAACATGGTCGTATAGGTGACGATTTCTTCAGGGGAACACGAAGATCTAATATGGACATTTGCAACGATTCCAGGTTTAATGGATATGTCAATGGGAATCATGGGCAAGATATTACTTAATTTCCCTTCGGAAAACACATCATGTGCAGACTCTAGAATAGTCGAAATGACAACAACAATCAATGAAGTCGAAATCCATTGGTAGTTCTCGAGAGTATGTTTCTCCAGAAAGAGGATGGAACGATGATGCCCATCATCCCAAGGGGTTTCCTCCATGATGGACATGATCATCTCGTCAGTGGGAAAAATAACACGAAAAGGATCAGGAGACAACTCATCAAGAGAGGGGGTAGAAGGTGTTGCCGATTGAATGGCCTAATAGGTGGATTCAACTGGACTTAAAGGCATTTCTTCGCCGAAATGAAGATGATCTCCTGGGTCAGGGACTATCCAAGGGTCATGAGACGTGGGAAGTTCATGAGGTGAGGTGGAGATCATGTTGATAGAAGAAACAGACGAGTGTAGAACATCGGGCGGTGGAATGGGGAAAGCACCCATTAACGAAGAGTCCTTGAGAAGGCCTACACCGACGTTCTCATAACCCGGTGGGGTTTTAGCGATAAACGGTACATTGCCAGTACATGTATCAGAATTAAAGAAGGAAAGTTGGTAGATGGTAACAACCTTTCCTTGATGAGGGAAACGTACTACATGGAAGAGGGTCGACACAACGACGCACATGGAATCGATCTAGCTGCGGCCAAGCAAAAGATTATAATCAAGGGGAGCATCAAAGACTTCCACTTCGACTTGGACCGTTTTGCCCTATAACGTGATGGACAATGAAGGAAGAACACCGTAGGGATTAAAGGCAGATCCATTGAAGGCTTTAAGAGAGTTATGGGATTCATTCAAAGAAGGAGAGCCAATGGATTTCCAGCAAGCAAGAGACATGACACATGTCAAGGAACCCTCATCGATAACGGTTCTTCAAATGTTTTTGTCAGAGACAACCACTTGGATCTGGAACGCGAGTTGAGGGGGTAACCTTGGGATGTGATCTTCCAAGTCAAATATTATTAAATTCATGTCCGTTGGGTCAATTCCACTGATAACTTTCAACAGTGCTTTCCGTTGTGCAAGACAAGTTTGAAGGACTTCAAGGGATGACATCGCAGAGGGTGCTTGGGCCAGATCTTCAACAATGTTGTAGTTATGGGCCGCACGAGCATGAGGATTGAAATATGATTTCTGAACGACGCCCTTTGGGGGGGGTCATAGAACTATGTCAAGGCTCAGTCGTTCGAGATGAAGAGGACCATTGGTAGGTGGAGTCAGAGGAGAGGGTTCTACCAAGGAAGGAGGTAAATAATCAACCTTCTCCTTAGAGGGAGAGTAATATTTGGCTCGAGTAGTGAGTGCAATGTTGTTCTGCTTAGAATCGCCAGTACACATCAAAACATAGTAAGTGGTAGAAGATGAGGGTTGATCATGGATGACCAAATGAGATTGTTGTTGAGATGGGAAGGGTTGGGACAAGACAACCGATGCAGGTGGTTTTGGAGCGCCTTGAAGGAACTTAGTGACCTCGACACGGCGTGGACAATCCTTCATGTAGTGATCATCACCACAGATAAGGCAAGGGTATCATGGTTTGAGATTATCCCGATCGTCAACAGGGGTAGTTTTGGTTTGCTTTGTTGGAGAATTATTTTTTCCCTCCTTATTCTTACCTCTCCCCTTTTTAGATTTCTTTTTACTGGTTGGGGTAGATTGGACAACATTTACCTCAGAAGTCTTGCCAGTGGGAGTGGTAGGAGACAAAGCATTTTTAACATTAGAAGAAGCAGATTTAGGGTTTGTGCTTGAAGCAGAATGTGATTGGGCTTGGGCAGTACCAATCACACCGTCAGTTGCATCTGAGGTAGCTAGAGTAGTTGAAGTGCTGGAAGGATTAGGACAAGGTAAGTTAGGTAGTAAATCGTAAAGGGTTCCCATTTGTGAGTAAGCGAGGTCAAGATATTGAGCACGACTTATAGTCTGCTCTTCCATGACAACACCACCCATGGAAATGTCCTTACCGATTTCATTCACAAATGATTTTGTAAACCATTCTGCCAGTAACTGATTAGGGAGCTCAAGTTTAATGAGATGTTGTCTCCCTCACCACTCATGGATGTGATCATATATATGAGTTCCTTTAGTCTGTTTGAAGGAAGTCAAAATTTTGGTCCCGGTGTCATAACGAATCGATAACTGGTAATGCGTAAGGAAAGCCATAGATAGGGTGTTGAATTCAGAGAAGAAACCTTGGGGCAATTCGATATACCACTTCGCAGTAGAACCTGTGAGGGTTCATTGAAAAAGACATAAATGAATAGATTCATCCATCAATGAGTTGGATGAACACCATAGGTGAAAAGTCATAACGTGATTGTTTGGGTCCTCTCCTGCTTTGTTGTCGAATTTAGGAATGTCTGATTGAAGCTTGGCTGGTATAACAGGCCATTGGGGAGAGTGAAAAATAGGATCATTTAAAATCCTTGACAAATCTGGAAGATCCAAAGTGGCGAGAAAGGGTAACTGTTGATTCACCTACGGGTACTAGTGACTTTGGGGAGGAAGCCCTGTCGGAAAACCAGTAGGACCATAAGCAGTCTGCATATAATGTGAAAATCCAGGCATATTTGGTGGTAGTTGGATAGGATAGTAGCTCATCAGATTATACCCTGGAACAAGGGCTTGAGTTTGAGCATTCACTCCCCAAATGGGATTGAACAAACCTGGATATGGTTGGCCCATACTAGGAGGTGTTACAGACGCAGCTGGAAACTACTGCCTCCCAGTTGTTGGAGGAGGATTTTGGATAGACTGATTCCAATATTGGGCCAAGGATGGAGGTATGTTTTTCCAATAAGGAGGGGTCGGCCCTCCCATCGAAGGTGGTGTGCCAATTGGGGGCAATGTTCCAATTGGAATTCTCCAACTGATAGGGGGTTGGGTTATACTACCTTGATGAAATTGTCCACCACTTGGAAGATGGTAATTTGGAGTGAATGACAGAATAGCACCACTAGGATAAGTATTTTCAGTAGAAGACGAAGAAGGTCCTCCAAAATGAAATTAAGGGAGTGTTGGAACAAAACAGGGAAGAAAGTGCCCAGAAGAAGAAGGACCACTAGGAGAGCCGGATGGAGTTTGTGCAGTAGTAGGAATCAAAGCATTCAACACACGGTATCCAGGTGGTAGTGTCAGAGCGATGTTGGGCATTCGCGGTGTGTTGATAGGAGTAAAACTCGGTTGGAACACTCGTAGTAGCTGTGAGATGGGCCATTTCGGTAGGGACGGTAAAATGATAAGTGGTGGTCAACGATATTGTCTCTGTACTATAGATTTCGAAAATCACAGGTGGGTTGATTTCGGAAATCACAGGTGAACCTGGACCAAAAAGGTCCCGTCGAAAAACGCCCGTAGACCAAAAAGGATCTTGATCCCCAGGTCCAGACGGAGATCCATAATACACAACAATTAAGTCTCCGGAAGAGTTTGCTCGCATAAAATGTCTATCAGAATCGGGGTGAATTCGAAAATCTTCTCAAGTATTTGTAATTTGAAAATGTTATAGAGAGTCAGTGCATTCCACTTGTGGTGTGGTGACGACTGTGACTTCACTCTGCCGAGGAGAGCCCTCAGGTGTACTTGTAGGCAAGGATTGAGAACCTTCCAGATGTTCTGGAGATAAACCCTACATTCTACGTGAATGACGCGGAGGAGCTATTGTAAGCGAGTGACAAAATTCACAAAGAAAACCCTATGGTTAACTTTGAGAAATAAACAACACGTGCTAGTAAACAAAATCTAGTGAGAAACACCAAGCAAACAAGACCTTCTAGTTTTGAAGCCACTAGTTGGTGATGAAATCCAACGTTGCAACAATGAGATGAGAATGGGCTAGGCTAGGGTGGAAAAGTTACGCTGACGACATGCTTAATGAACTTACACCCTGGTGCAAGCTCCCACACATAATAGTGGGTATACCCTCCAAGGATCCCGAGTGAGTTTGGTCAACGTCAATTCTAGGTACCGTGAAGACTTTCCCCTCCACAGTCACCTCGGGTAAGAACCTAGAAATATAGGCCACTAAGGTCACCACCAACAACAATAAAGTCTGGGGGAATAGACGACAGTCTGATCCACACGCAAGGGCAGGGTATCTACCCCGAAATCAACTCAAAATTCTTCCACTCATCATTGTGGGAATACCTCCGAGTGATCCCCATAATACGTGCAATATCTACACTGATATCAACAAAGCAGAGTGAGTAACTCTGCCAATATCAATGGGACCTCGTGCTTGACCCTTGTGTAAGAAGGGCTTCCCAAGACAAGATGTTGCAAATGGAATTTAACACTCCCTAACACAAGATGCTATTGTGTCTTTTGTGCTTTTGGAGAGTGTATCTCTCTTCCTACTCCAAAGTGCTAGCCTAGCTAAATGTTGGTGTAATAGAGCCCTAGAAAAGATTTAGTAGTTTAAATTTTATGATTGCGCAGTGTTATTAAGAGTTGTTGTTTACTCAAAGGAAACAAATATGAAACTTATGTTGTATGACTCTGACCCAACAATGCATGGATGAGAATGAAATATATCACTTTTCATTTAATGAATCCTATGTATGGGAGGGAAAGAGAAATTTTTCTAGATCAACCTTGAACTACAATGCAAAATTTCCTTTAAAATGAAAATGCAACAAATCACGCATCAAATAACAATTCTCTATTTCTTCTTTTTCAATGATGTCAACAATTTGATTTTCAATGTTTTCGAAGACAAAATTTTTTTTTGAAAGAAAAACTTTGTTCACTTTTCAAAAAGGACCCACACTATGATAGTGAGAGTACCGAAAATCAAAAACCAATGAACAAGCAATGATAAAAACCCAATCCACTCTTTCAATGAAAACAAAAATAAAAAAGAAAACCAAGATAGTCTTTTCAATCGCATAAGAAAAATGATCTTTCAAACAATAAGCAAATGATAAAGACCAAGAAAACTCAACTTTCAACTGATCACTGGTCCTTAACTAATCAAACATACTCAGATTCTGAAATCAGAGAGTATGGTGCTAGCAAGAAAAATCAAGAAACGAAAGTCAAGACAAAAGTGACAAGAAGAGCCTTGAAATCCTAAGACTGTTCATGCATGCAAATGAAGACAAGAAAGACATCAATCAATGGTCCAAGAAACTCTTATGAGGCACCTAGACTAATCTGGGCAGAGTTGAAGATGCCAAAACTCAAATCCAAATTTTTGAAAAAATGAGTTTGCAGGCTGGAAATATTACACAGTGCGATAGTTAGGCATTCTTGTAGGTGGCCCTTGAGCAGAGTGTGAGAACCTTGCACTGGACCTAAAGGCAGAGTGAGAATTCTATATATTCTTGCAAGCTACAGTAAAGTGCAGTGCGAGAACCTCTGAAACTAGTAAAATTTTTGGAAAATGAAGCAAAATTAGAAAAGGCCTCTGGACCCAGAGGGTCTATCAGGATATCCTAAAGACTTAGAGATTGATAGGAAAGGAGAATAGTAAAAAAAGAGAAAATGGCCATAGAAAAACACCAAAATCCACAAAGAAAAAGGGATGCTCCCCAGTGGAGTCACCAATTTTGTTATCGGACTAATCGATAGGTGCGGACACTAACAGATCTCCCTAGATCCACCTGGATCTAGAACAAAATTAGACAGGACATGAATCTTTCCCTAAGTTTTGACCATTGTATGAACTAGTAGGAAGGAACAAGTAACATACCTTTATATCGCTTCCTAGGGTCTCTGTTGCTCCTGCTTCGCTCCGGTGATCTCATGAGGTCAAGAACAAGACAAAACAAACCAACCAAAGTGAGGATTGCACAATATAATCAACAGTCAACTTATGTGTATGATCAAGGAATTACACAATAAAGTGAGAATAGCTTTATGGAAAAGGGACATGCCGCTGTATCATATTGATGGAAAGTAAAGATTACAACATGTTAGCCTTTATGTCACAAGCTTCCTTTCGATGGCTCTTGGATCCCACACACACACTTTCTCAATCCTTGTATGAAGAAAATCAAATCCTCTTGATAGACTTGCTAGAGTCTTCAAGTTGTTGTTCAACTAAGTCCTTCACACAATTCTTTCACCAATTCTCCAATGAATCTTGCTTAACCTTTTCCATGAGAATTCCCTCAATATATAGGAGAGAATGAATTAGTTACTTGGATAAGAATGATCCCACAATGTCAGGGAATCCAGTACAAGGATAACCATTTGAATTCCAACCCATCCTTCTAGAAGATTCCCTTCTAGAAACATCGAGAATTCATCTTTTTCCATGCTTTAGGAAGAGTTCGCACCCCAGATATTCACCACAGTGCGAGAAGTTCACACCCTGGCTTAAAGAAGCTTGCGAGAATCATGCATTCTCTCACCCAAATATACTAGCAGCCTGCGAACCTTCTTCAAAAATAATTTTTCTGGGAAGAGATGAAAGTAACTTTTCTCAGGAGAAAGTTCTTATGAAGAGCATGAGTACACCATCATCAATACATCATCATGACGACCAAAATCATGGGTAACAGGCACCACTACTTCCTGTCCATACAACAGTCTAAATGGTGTATGTTTGGTCAACTTATTGGATGTGGTCCTATATGCCCATAATACTATTGGTATTTTCAAGTCCCAATCATCCTTGTTCACATTGCAGATCTTAGTCAATGCATTTTCCAAAATATTACTAAAAGCTTATGCTGTTCCATTTTCCTGAGGATGATATGGTTTACTCTTCTGGTGATAGAATTCAAACTCCTCAGTCATAGCCTTGATGGTATTATTATTAAAATGAGTTCCTTTGTCAATCATCAGAATCCTAGGACGTCCAAATCTAGTGATCACTTGGTCAAATAAGAAGTGTATTTCTATCTCTGTGCTACAGTCTTTGATTGGTGTTGCTTCTGCCCAACTTGTTAAGTATTCAGTCGCAGTAATGATATAACTAGATCCTGATGTTTTATATGGTGGATTATAGGTCCAACAAAGTCTATTTCCCATTTGTAAAATACCTCCAGAGTCACTTGTGGTCTTAGGGGCATCTCATCCCTTCTTTTGGGTTTTCCAACCCTCTAACAAACATCAAAATTTTGGAAATATTCCGCCACCATAATCCTGCATGTAATACCTTCTTCATAGTAGATTTTCCTGGATAGTGTCCTCCAACTATACCTTCATGAGCTTCTGCCAAATTTTGGGTTGTTCATTTTCCAATACACACCTTCTCAAAATTTTATCTATGCCCATCTTGTATAAATGACCTACAATTAGTTGATATTTTGTAGATTTGACTACCATGTTTTTCTTCTACGCAGTTCTAAATTCATGTGGCGCAACCCCTGTACTTAAGTATTCAAGAATATCAGCGAAGCATTCATCAAATACCTGTACTGAAAATAACTATTCATCAGGGAAGTTGTCTTCCAAGTTAGTAGGTTCTTGTCCATTGGTTACCCTTGACAGGTGATCAGGTCCCGCATTCAACTTTCTTAGTTTGAATATCACTTCAAAATCAAATTCTTGGAATAATAATATCCATCTACAGATCCTCCTCCCCAACACTGGCTTGTTGAGTAGATATTTGAGGGAAGAATGGTCTATGAAAATTTTAAAGTGTTTACCCAATAAAAAATGCTTGAATTTATGAAGTGCATATACCATGGCTAGTTATTCTCTTTATGTGGTGTTGTAATTCTACTCAAATTCTGACAACTTTCTTCTTGCAAAGGCTATAGAATGGTCCAAGTCCGCTACTCTTGGCTGCACCAGAATTGCTCCAAGTGTTATTGTTGATGCATCTACGTGCACATGAAATGTATTTTCCCAATATGGAAAGACTAATATAGGTGTTGTCACCATATTTTCATTTAGAGTGTCCAATCCTTGTTGACATTCCTCATTCCACTAAAATCTGGTGTCCTTCTTTAAATTTTTTGCATTGGTGAAGTAATCTATGCATACCCCTTTATAAGATTCCTATAATATCATGCATGTCCCGGTGTTTCTCTTAACTAGTGCATTGACTTTGGTGGTGGTAAATTTACAATGAATGTAATCTTAGCAGGGTCAATTAGTAAACCTTGTTTACACACTATATGTCCCAAAAATATCCCAAAAGGTGCACCAAAAATGAATTTATTGATGTTTAATGATATCTGACATTGCCTTCATCTTTCCAAAATTAGTCTTAACACTTCTACATGGTCCTTAAAAAGACCATATACAGTCCAACAATCCAAATATACTTCTAGAAACTGATGTATGAATTCCTTAAAAGCAACTATGACTACTCTTGAAAAGATAGCTGATGCAGTCTTCAATCCAAAGGGCATGAATGTGTATTGGTAGGACTATTCTGTAGAAAAATTATTCTTATACCTATACTCTGGAGCTATTTTTATCTGATGCTAACCTGAGAATCCATCTGTGAATGAGTATGCTTCTTGACCTCCCACATTTTCTAAGACTTCATATGTAAAAGGAATAGGGAAAGGGTAATGTAAGAAAACATAATCGAGTTTCCTTAGATCTACACAAATCCTTATCCCCCCTTTCTTCTTTTCTTGGACTACAATGGGACTGATCCATTTAGATTCCTCTATTGGTTTTATAATGCCAACTTCCAACATTCGGTCAATTTCTTCTTTCACTTTCTACTTATACATTGGATTTAGTCTATAAGGTCTCTGTCTAACAGGTCGAGCCTCAGGTTTGAGGGGTACCTTCATTTCACCTATCTCCCCTGCTATGCCTTTCATCTCTGTAAATTTTGTTGGAAACAAGTCATTGTATTCACACAGTAACTATGTTATTCTTTCTAATGTTTTCTCATCCCAATAATCTCCAATACTTTCCATTTTAGGATTTTCATTCATCCCAATGTTGAGTTTCTTAACTTTGATTGGTGCATCAAATACTTATGACTCCATATATGGACCTTCCACCTCTCTCTCTCCCTTAATTTATTTAATTTGAATGTTGCGTGGGTCATGATCATCTAGTGTTTCCTCTTCGACATGATATCATGAGAGTGAATCTTTAATTGTCTATATGTTCTTTTGTTGATATTTTGTCATTATTTCAACCTCTGGTTTATCAAAAAATATCACTCCCCATATCAGTTTCAACGTTGAATCAATGTTGGGGTTCTCATGTTCAAATGAGAAGGTTACTACAAAATTCTTCGGTAATCCTCTCCATTTCATAGTGCCTTTGTGCATCTCCTGGTCTATGTACAAATTCTCTGGGATCCCTTCCAATGTATGTATAAAGTGATGAGGCCATTCCTCTGGTGGTTTCATCCTCCATTGTGTCCTACACTTCTCCAAGTGTTCCACGAGCTTTCCTTTCCCATCATACCTATGCATTTTATTTCTCCCTTGATCTTCGCCAAATCTAATGCACACTAGTCATTTACATTGATACCAATCTTGAGTTTTTTCTTTGTGTGCACACCACCATCTTTCAGGTGTTGAATTGAGTGAAATATCTAAGGCTAAAATCCTATTATTTTCTAACACTTCCTATTCATATCTTGTCAATAATTCCTCTAAGTCATTTAGCCCATGAAGACCGGGAGGTTCTCTAATCTCTGTACCAACCCATCTTAGTGCACGGTCTATTCTCATGCACCTCCTTGTGGAAACTTCATGTAATCACTGTTGCCAATTCTCCAAACCGGTGTCTGAGTCGGAAGCACATGATGTAATGATTTTCCAGCTGTGCACCCCTTCTACATTTGGGTTAACATAATTCTCTTCTCATAAGGTGGTTCTGTACAATTGGTTTATTTCTTCTAGATCCAAACAAGTGGCCTCTACAAACATTTCTCCTTCTGAAGGATCCAATGGTGCAAATGACTCTATATTCACCTGATTCAAAATTCATTTTTCTTTTCTTCAGGTTGATTATATCCTGGCTATCTAATTCCCAATCCAATCCAGGTAATGCTAGGTAAGGTGTTGTTCCAGCTACTATCTCTATCACTTCAAAATATACCATAGTGCACACTCCATCCAAATCTACTGGCATAACTTTAATCCTTCCAATTGGTAACACTCTTTGTTGATTTTCTAGTTCCAACTGGATAGGTGAATAGCCTAGTGTGGGTTCTCCCAAACACTGCCATGTATTCTTAGGTAAGAAATTTACTTCCGAGCCAAAGTTCACTATAATATCTCCCATGTTGAAATCCCCAATATTAGCATTTATTGTGAATTATCTGCTTTTCCTTCTTCTTATATGAAGATGATTGACTGTTTTCTGTTCTAACTTCCCTTCTACCTCTGTGTTTCATATTTCTAGCAGATTTTGTAATATTTTAACAGATGATGGATCATTCAATAACTTAAAATAGGATTGAAGAAAATTCTTTATGGAACTTACTTGCTTTGAAGGTTGTCCTTCACTGGTATAGTCCATTGAGTATGGAATCTCGTACATTGGTGGGTTCTGAGTTTGTTGAATGATTGATGTAGACACGAAATTATGTTTGAGAAAATCATGTCTGGACTATTTAAATGTTTCCTTTTCTTTCCATGCGTTAAACTTCTTATGTGGCTCAATATTCTTATGAACCCATTGGTGTTGCGTTAGATCCTGTTTTTCTTCATCAATTCCTATCTTGGATCCTCCTCAAGCAACTATATTGATGTTTCTCCCCTCATCCCTAGATTTTTCATAAATCGATTGGACATTTTGGTTGTTATGGTTCCTTTTTTCCTGGATCTTTCCCAAGAGTACTGGGTAGTCTTCTGTGTCATGGTTTGCTGTGTGACAGTACATACATTTCGCTGGTAGAAGTGGACAATCCCTTTCATAATGTCTTGATTTTTGGAAGTTGTGGCACACTACTAGTCCTCTTCCTCGTCTAAATCCTCCTATGCCCCATACTCCACCTCTGTATCCTCCTCTATCTCCTCATGGTGTGTTGTACTGGGGAACTTGGTTATATTTTGAAGGGTTATACTCTGGATGCACATTATTATAATCTGGCTATGCATTGTTGTATTTCTTCTACGCATTATTGTATGGTGGTGGTAGATGGATGAAGTGAGGATTAGCTTGTCCTGTCATCATTTATTCTTGCACTTTATAAGCATTTGCATTTTTTTCTCTCATCATCTCCATAATTATACAATCCTTATCATCATGACCCACTGATTTGAAAAAAATGCAATATGAACTTTTGGGTATTGTCGTATATTTCTGCATCATTGGACAATCATATGGATCATGCCCATCAGTTTTAAAAATATTGCACCATGGTCCTCATGTTTTCAAATTGTTTGGTACTCCTATTTCCATATACTGCGTAAATGTTGGACATTCGTTCTTATGGTGTACTTCTGTCTTGCAGAGCGTACACCAAACAAATTCTCTTTTCTCTTTACCCTTATTCCAATTAAGTTGAAATGTTAGATTCTTCAGATCCTCCTTCAACACCTCTTTTGTTGGATATGTCTGTTGATACTAGTTATGTTCCAGTTGTAAGGCTTCCTACAGAGCCTCTGCATGAATTTGGAACAATGAGTTCACAAATAAGTGCCTATGTTGCATGTCAATAATTGCATATTTCAACTTACCTTTCAGACATTTGAACCTATGATCAATATCCCAAATAGAATCACCTGGTTTCTTCCCAATTTCAATCATTTCATTCATGTACCAGTATTCTAATTTGGGCTTCTGAAATTCGTTTACCCGTAGTTTTTTCATTTTTGCAGTAGTCTTTGGTAACAACGAGTATTTCAAGTGTGGTAACAACGAGTTCACAAATAAGTTCCTATGTTGCATGTCAGTAATTTCATATTTCAACTTACCTTTCATACATTTGAACCTATGATCAATATCCCAAATAGATTCACCTGGTTTCTTCCTGATTTCAATCATTTCATTCATGTACCAATATTCTGATTCAGGCTTCTGAAATTTGTTTACCCATAGTTTTTTCACATCTGCAATAGTCTTTGGTACTCCCCGTGGACTATTTACATATAGAATCATGTACTAGTCCAATGAACGGTCTCTTAGCATGATAGATAACTTCACAAGATTTGTATCCTCATCTGTGATCTTCTTCACTTCCCAGATCTTCTCAAATATGAATAAGTTCTTTTTAGGTTCCTCTGATGCCTCCCCCAAAATTTTGGTAATTTGATAGCGGGATCATGTCCTACCATTTTGAACTGTGTTGAACTACTGCCTCAACGTGGTTTAGATAATTGATTGTTACTTCCTAAAATTTCTCCCCCGATTGATTTTCCTTGATTGGATCCCTATTCTGTTGCTTTTCTTCCACTAAAATTTGGTTGTCTAAACATTGGTGTATTAGTCGCACATGGGGTTGTAGCTTCCACACTGACAACGACCTGGATTGGAGTTTTGCCTTCTGTTCCTGAACCTGGAACTCCTATTTTCCTTTCATATGTTGTGCACAGGATTTCCTCAATATGATCCACATCCTGAAGATCCTCTACCTATTCTTCATTGCTTTCTAATCCCTCTCTACTGGCTATGGATATCTTCTTAGTATTCATTTTATATTAGTAGGGTATTCCACTATGCCTCTTTCCATGCTTTTCCATTATCTTCTTTATCTGGTCTTATTCCATCATGATTGAGTCAATGGCCTCCTTCTTTCCCTTATCCATATCCTCTTCCATATCGCAACCTCCTATCAGTGCTTCACCCCTTCCCCTATGCACATAGGGAAGTTTAGCTATCTGATTCCATGGTGATCACACCATTTTCATACAACAAAATCTTGATTGAAGTATACAGTGATCTGATGTACCTACCTCTAGGTCCCTTTGTAAAGTCATTCTCTACTATGGTGTAGGACTTTGCGGTATCTACTGCAAATTTGGTAATAAACCCTGCAACAATATTGTCTAACTAGAAATCTGATGCGAACGTAAATTTGTTATTAACTTGTTATAGTTGCACGATATCCACAGGATTCCACTCCAATGGTTTGATTCAATTTGTAGGGTGGTTTTCCTTTAACCTCAATAACCACTCCTACAAAAAATGTTAGAAATCACAAAAAAATACTTCATGCAAGTCGCTAAACATGTATTTGTCGAGATATTTGTGCGGTGTTAACTTAGGATTTATGTTTTCCTTTTGTGCAAGCTCAAGTTCCTTTGTTTTCAACCATCTTTCAATCCCCACCTTTGTTGGATTCCATGGCCTAAAAATTCCCTTCTATACTTTCATCCTCCGCACATTTCTTTCACGGATCTTGTCCACTCAATCTCATGCAGTTCCTACCGGAAACAAAACCATTTTTTGGTTCTTATTTCTTTATATTACTTCTTGGGATGACCTAGGCTCGAATCTCAACACATTTCCAACAAATCCATTAAACATTATTGGCCCTCCTGGTAAACCAGAAGGAAACGTGGCGCATAGGATGCACAATGCAGTCTCACCCGAGATAGATTTCATGGGTGATTGAAATAATCAGGTGTTTGCAGTGTAGGAATGAGTGGGGATCTGTGGTTGCATTATTTCTTCTTTATGCCTTATCCTCGTTAACCATTCAATTACTTCCATGATTTATTCATCTTCAAACCTATGCATGCATGTTGATAAAGCTATTCTAACCATTCATTCTTAATATAAAGATAAAAAAAAAGTAAATCGTTCATTAAAAATCACACATAACAAAAGGTTTACCATGGATCACCCCCTCCTAGGGCTATGTACACAAAGATATGAATTCTCTGCTCTTTTATTTATTTTTCTGCAAAATCTTGCACTGCACGCATTATATATTTAGTAATAAAATCAAGATTGAGGGTAAGAACCCTCTGTGAGGCGGACTAGATCACACCAGGCTCCCCATCCCATGACCTAACCCTCAAAGAATACCTTACTAAAATATTCTACAAGACTTATTATAATCAACAACCCACAAAATCATAATAATCAACTCTCTCTGTTATGATATATTCTCACTTATTCCCTTCTTCCTAGACCTCCTAGGTCCTTATTTATATATTTTTATCGGCTTATAGCAGTTACAATATTGTAAAAAAACCTAACCCTATCATGGTTAGGATTGTATGCCTACGCGCCATGTTGCGTTTCCTCTTGCATGCTTCTTTTCCTTCTTTTTTCTGCATGCTTCTTTCTTGCCACTTGTTGCGCGTGCTCCAAAATTAGGTCTTCCTTTCCAAAATTAGGTCTTTCCCACAACATATATTTTCTCCAAAAATGGGCCTGCACCCAAAATAAACTTCCTTCTCAAAATAGGCCTGTGACCAACACAAGGCAAATATGAATGTCTATATAAAGTGTAGCTGTGGAAAATACACAATGGATGTACATCTAAAAAATCATCTAAAGGTATACAAGTATAATGTGATATGCATCTTCAGAAAGCATCGACGTCTGTGGCTGGAGATGAGAACTTCATAGCTCTAGAAACAACTTAAAGATCTTCAAAACTCAAGTAGGAGTACAACAGGACTGTAAAAATCACTACTCTATGGTCTTCGACATGCTGTCAGGAAAATAATGGAGGATCTCGATCATTAGGCACATAACTTCATTGATTCCGAATCTGAACTTGACTAGACTCTCGGGATGTCGACTAATGAAATTCAAGAGATCAACTGTAGAATGGCCAACTCAGGTTGGATAGAACATCCCTTGGATAAAATCACGACAAAATGATGAGACTCAAGAAACATATTATTGACATAAGTCTGTGACACATGAGGCACCACAAAATCTTCATATGTTTCAAAGAGTAACCAAATGGAGGAGGAAACAACTATATGTTACGAGCACAACATCCTAAGGTCATACTAGATCTGAATTCTTGGATAAAAAACAAAAATAAGTTCTTTGTCCAAGGGAGACTATCTTCCTTCCGATAAAATAAAATGTATATCCTGCTCTTTTTGGAATATTTGATTTTTTTGTCTTTTTCAAAATTTTAACGAGCTTGAAAAAAAATAAAAGAATGCTAGGTTACAAAAGAGTAACGAGTGTCATGGGAAAGTAGAATAGTTCCAAACGAATGGAACATATTGATGCTCAATGCAAGGAGACATGTGCAGGATAAGGATGCTCGGGAAAATTCCCCCATGGGTCAAGGTGTCAGATCGCAAGGGAAAATAGTGCTACAAGGCTTGCATTTAAGGAATTCTTTGAAGGTTCAATTAATAGAAACATGAATATAGCATTACACCAAAGATGCAAAGATGAGACATGCGATGTGATTAAGGTTGACAGAGCAAGACTCCTTCCATGTCTATTTTTACAAGCTGAGAGAAGGTAAGCCCGATGGTTTTTTATGTTTAGCGAGTTTGAAAAAACACTAAAAGAAGACTCTAGAGTGTTCCTTTTTCGTAATTAGTTTAGTTGGTTCGAAAAAGGTTTAAATTTATACCGAAAGGACATCTCTTCAAAAACATTTTAACAAGTGTGATCGAGACAAGATCACTCGACTATCTTTTCAATTTTAAGTAGTCTGAAAAGAGCTTAACTATGGACTCACAACCGTTTTCTAAGTTTATTGTCCTTAGCTTGAAAAAGTATAAAAAGTATAAAATACAACTTAAGATAAATCTCCCAGGGAGACATGTCGCTTGAGGCGTACCTTTTTCTTGGATAATCTATTGGTTGGAAAAAGGGTTAAACTTATGCCAAATAGATATTCCTTCTAGACCAATTAACAAGTGTGAAAGGAACAAGGTCTCTCAGAGATATTTTTATATTTAGGGAGTATGAAAAGAGATTAAATATGGAATATGAGGGATTTCCTTTTTTGTAGATAATCTCCAAGTCTTGAAAAAGAGACAAACCAAAATCAGGGAGAATGGCCCTTTTTCGAAAATTTAGTCCCTCGGGCCCAAAAAAGGTTAAAATTATGCTTGAGAGTACTATCCTAGAGAACCGAATCTCCTAGAGAATAAAGTTATTCGTAAATTAACCGTCTTTACTGAAAAAGGGGATAAACTAGCTCAAGACAGAAGTGCCTTCAAATTTTGGTTTGATGAGCATGAAGGGAAACAAGATCGCTTGACAATCTTTTCAATTTTAGAGAGTCTGAAAAGGTCTTAAATAAGACTCCAGGGGGGTTTCTTTTCTTAAGTAATCCAAATTATACCGAAAAGAAAAAATAATATCTTGTTAGATGTTGCTTTCAAAGTTTAAGAGAGCTTGAAAGACAACAAACCATGCTCTTATGGATTCCCTCGGGTATTAGCTAGAAAACATGAAGAAGAATGGGGCTTCAACACTCGGTCATGGAGGGACTAAAAGTAATCCCAAGCCTATGGAAAAAACTCACATCATGTACCCCAAAATACAACAAAGGATTTAGATAGGGAATCCATGTAGAGGAAGGCTCAACCACCTAATTATGACACTTCTGAAGCAACATAGAAGATTCAGTGTTGCACTTCAGTGGGATCGATCCTATGGAAAAGAAGAAAAAGTCAACAACATGAAAGATGCAAGGTGATGAGAACCTAACCTATATGCAAGTGTCGAAAAACAACTTTACCACGGGATGATGTGAGTGTAACCCATCTCATAAAAATACCAAACCAAAAGAAAGAGTTAATAAGAATGACCTAAAGATCTCTCAAAAAAAAACTCAAGTACCCACCAAGAAAAAGAATAGGAAAAGAGAACCAATATGGGGAAAAAAAGAGTCTAAAAAGTATATAAATAGGTGTAGACAACTCAGTTTAACCATTGCAAATTGGAAAATTACCAAAACGCCAAAAAACCCTTCTTCTTTATAGTGTGATTCAAGGAGCTACGGTGGACAAAATATCTTCAAACTTGAACTAAGCAAGTACAAATGACCTCTCTCATACTTTCCATTCATCATTTATTATCTATTTAATTGCTTAGAGGGTGCACGCCCTAGTAAAAATGTCAAGTCTATGTGTACATAGGCTATCCTCTCTCAACACGTGTATATAGGTGGGAATAGTAACACTTAGCTCTTGTGCATATGCGACTGTCTTAAAGACAACCCGCGTACATCTCTTTAATATTTAAAAAAAAAACTGAAACAAGGGACTAACCTCACAAATTTTTATGGAATAGGATATATATTCACTGGAGAGAGAGATAACATGGGGAGTTAGATGTCTTGGTAGAGGAGGACCCAGGGGCCATTACCATGCTCAAGCAGTGCAGTATGTGGAATTTATTTCAATGTCAATTCATGAGGGCACAACCCAGGTTACTTAACAATTTGATAGAGTATTGGTACCCAGATGTAGAGGCCTTCATGCTAGAGGGCCAATCATTAACTCTGGCGACTGAGGATATATACTTTTTGACCCGCCTCCCTAGGAGGGGGGAACCGATTAACTTGAGGACCTTTCCTCCAGGACCGCACAACACAGTAGACTACATTTGCATGTAGTGTGAAGCTGGCACTGAGAAAGTAGGATCTCAGGTGCTAATTCATAAGATCAAAAAACTCAACCTCTAGATAGTACTTTTCATGATTTTCATGGGATCTGCAACAATTTATTAGGCTTTACATGCATAGATGCATTGTGCAACTCAGTGTCTAGAGGCCACCATATTTGACTTGAGCACTACAATGCTCACATATATGAAAAAACAACTGATTGAATTCCGAAGAAGAAAAGAGAAGAACTTCGGGTTCGGGACCATGCTGTGTGCATTATTTTTTGAGAGAGTTCCAAGCCTTAGCCCATGAGAGAAAATACATGGCTATATTGCCTCCTTTCCAACATTATGCAGGTGGGCAACTTTGTTTCCTTTACAGGGTGCACAGAGAGTAAAAGAGACCTTCGATGACAAATTATTTAACTGGTGCGCCTGACAAATTCCTGTGATCGAGGACTACCCCTACTCAAGGATCAGTTTCATGAGGGATCCTAATATTCCTATGCCCCCTGGCGAGGAGCGTGGATAGATAGATACACACATTTTTTAGAGTTTATTTTTATTTTTGTTTTTTTTAATATTATCCCTTTTTATGGTAATGTCAAAGTAATAACTCAATATTCTATTATATATAGACTTGGGACTGGTACAGTAAACCGACCTCTCTAGGACCATGCGTCGTCCCCAAGCGGGTGTCAAAACAACAACAATAGGAGGACTAGTAGTCATGGGAGGACCACCAGCCGGTGAGGCCGAGAGAGTATTGCGAAAAGTAGAGAGGAACCTAACAACTCTCACTCATGCAGTGTTGATGTCTGAGATAGAGGACCTTTCCCCAACCATGTAGTTGCATATTGTAGGGGTACCCAGGACTTGGGTTCAGTTGTTCCAGCGTCTTGCGAATGTCATAGTTCATTATACTAGGGCCAACAGGCCTAGGCCATAGCTAGCACTGGACCACATATGTGCCAAGGGTACCTTTTTTGTAATCTCTTATGTAGTGAGGTATTGAGCCCAACGATGTATACCGGCTCTATTTGAGGCTTTATGGCCCACTTTTGTACTTATGGCATTATTTTTTGGACACATTATTACACACACACACACACACACACACACACACAAACACACACATCCTTTTTCATTATGGATAAAACATTTTGTACAAATGTATTTACATGTGTGTGTATGTGTATGATTTTACTTTTATGTGTGAGAAATATGCCAATCTAATACATGATTAGCTAATGTATCAGTTAGTTGATTAGATCTCCTAGGAATATGAATATAAGTAATATAATCAAAATAGTTTTATAAGAGATGTACCCTAAGGAATCATAGATGAAGGGTGGGATCATAGACACGGTATAATCCATTTAACTAAGAGATGACCAGTTGAGTGTCTAGATAAACCCAAAGGTGAGAAATACCATGTGACAAGGCATCACATTGGTTGCTTCACATTACGACTATTTGTGCAATGATATGCATAATATATTACCAAACATAACTTATCGACCAAGATTCGTAATCAACAGAGTTGTTATACTATATGTTTCGACAACAAGCGGTTTAACTATGTCTGATGAGTATAGCATAAAGAAGAAACAATCAATAACATAACACTTTTTTTTTGGAATATATGAACGCTTCACACAACTTCAATCTAGAAGATAAAGCGTATAGTAAAAATATCAAACAAACACTCATTTGAAAGGGTTCTTTCTCAGATAACAAGTCTATTCATTATAAACTCATAAAATGAAGAGATGAACTGAGACCTTGCTTCCTGTATCAATTAAATTCACATAGCAATTAACAATTCACTATATTTACTCTTGGAAAGAAACCAATCATGACCTAATCAATTCCAATCAAACCTTCCTCAATACAGGAGATAGTCAATATGATTGAAAGACTTTATTACTGAAGCATGAAGGGTGAGAGATGAAGTCTACTTGTTCCTATACTTACTGAGGACAACAAAATTATTAAGACTTTCAAACTCGGAACAATAACAATTTCTTATCTAACAATCTCAAATGCCTATCCAAATTTTGTTTACTAATTATCACTTTGTAGAAACATAAATAGAATCATCCACTATGCCCAATGTATGATTGTTCATTCACACCTATCCAAAATCAGATCTATTTAGAACTCTATATTTTACTTAGGAAAGTTCATACACTTAGAATCATTTGCAACACACAACTATTATATTTGCACACTCACACAATTAACTTATGCCACACATAAACATATATAGGGAGGCTTACCTTGGTTGGGGCGGTGTTCCCTTGCAAAACCAACAAGGTAGCTCTAAAGAAATTACAGAATAAACACTTTACTCACATTCATGAATTGCATAAACTAGCTTTCATATTCCTTCAATTAATCAAGTGAATCAGTAATTCAATATTTCATTTCCCAGCATAACAATGTATATCATTCCCCCTTTTAAGTACTCCTTCCTTTAGATGTATACAAGGAAATTCAATGGATATGGATTAGAACAAATCCCCTAACTCAGAATTCGTTTAAACTGTTTATGCACAAAATCTGGTTTTTTCACAAGATATTACAAATTTGGGTTAGAGATCCTTTGATATATCTGTATCTGTTGTGTATTTTGAGAAACAATTTCTGGGTTTTGTAGCTGGATAGATTTTCCAAAAACCTAACTGACGGTGTTGCAATATTGGCTTCCATCCGTACAAAAAAAAAGGTGCAATATGGAAGTTTAGAAATATTTGATGATTTTTGGCTGAATCATTCCCCTTGAGCTGGAGTTTCACACCTGTGAGGTGTGTCAATTATTCCACATGTGTCTACTTGTAAACATCTCTATGGACAAAACCCATGTCTCCAAATTTCAATATACATCCACATCTATTCGAAAATCAAGGTGCAAATCTGGTACCAGAATCTTGTAGGATGCTGGTACTGGACTAACACAGTAATATATATTGGTACCGAATCAACGCAGAGGTGGTACGAGAATAGGCACAGAGTTAGTACCAGATCAACGAAGAGGTGGTACCTAAATAGGTGCAGAGTTGGTACCAGACCATCAGAAGTATCAGATGAATCCCGAAGATGAGTACCAGATGAGGTGATGCCTTGTCATTAAGCTTCTTAATAATAATCAAAGTAATTTAGAGTCATAAACCACAATCGTTTAATCCTAATTAATCAAAAAATCAAACAAACCATGCTTTTAACATGGGTTACCTTATTATTCATATGAACAAGGTCACAAGGTAGGCTTGTGGAAGAAATAGACAACATATGCATATGTCAGAGGTAAAATTGACCAATATAGAATATAATATAAGGTAATAGGGGTGTCAAAATGGAGACCCAACAATGACGGTGTACTCATAAACATTATTGGTTGCTTCACCTAGAAAAATACCTCCAAAATACATCAACTGACCAAAGGGCGTGAAGATCACCCAAGCTGCGGAAGAAATCCTCCGAGTGTTTGAGCTAGCACCGTATATGAACCCAACATAGACCTCAGATTCAATTGACATCTTCCACAATGAAAAAGAAACAAAATAAACTACACGCTCATAGAAAAAAAATACAAAAATGTATAAATAAAGATATACATTATATACAAGAGTTTATGCCTAGGTGATCGATCTAAGCGTAATATTTCTTAAGGTAGAGCCCATTTCTAGGTTTCGATAAAGTGTTACCCTCAAAATCAACCAATTGATAGGAACCCTTTTTAAAATCTTTTTTAATGATGAACAGTTCGAGCCATATGGGTTTGATTTTCCTTCCCCCAAGGGATATTTATCTTGGTCATAGACTAGGACAAGATCACATTTGAAGAAAATTCAAGGGAAGATGGACCAATCATATTGACACTTGACATGTTGTTTGTGAGCCTCGTTGGCCAAGGATGCATCTTGACACTTCTCATCGAGATCCTCGAGATATAAAATATTCTCTTCAAGTGGAGTAGTGTCGGGTAGTAGTTCCAGTGCCAAATTAAGAGAGGGTATTTAGAAATCTATGGGAAAGACTGCCTCCATCCCATAAATGAGTTGCAAGGGAGAAAAACTGGTAGCATTCTTGACTGAGGTTCGATAAGCCCAAAGTTTCGAGTACAAAATCAAATGAAAATTCGACTTGGTTGAATTGTTCATCCATTGAAGAATAGTCTTGAGAGACTTATTAACAACCTCCACTTGATCATTCGATTGTGGGTAGTAAGGTGACAAATGTTATTTCTTAAAGCCCAGTTTTGATATTAAATCAAACATTATCTTGTTCTGGAAGTGAATTCCATGGTCTATGACAATCTCCTTCGGAATACCGAACGTGGCTACAATCTACTTAAAAATGAAAAGTGTAGTTGTTTCTCCATCATTGTTGAATTTCAACATATCCTCAACCCACTTAGTGAAGTAGTATACCACCACGATGATATCATGATGACCCCTAGCTGAAGCCAGGTGGCATGTAGTAAAATCAACCCCCAACCTAGTGAAGGGACCAACAACAATAACTAGAAACATGGGAGCAGGGTGTGCTTGCATCTTCTAAGAGAAGATCTGTCATGGGTGACACTTCTTGATCACCTCGACACAATATTTGATCAATGAGGGCCAAAATTATTTGGCGCGAAGAATGTTTTGGGTTGTTTCCAACCTAGACATGGGACCGCAACATACTCTAGTGTGATAGTCATTCAACACAATTTCTTCCTCTTTGTGAGTGAGGCAACGATGAAGAATGCAATTTACTCCTCGATGATATAAAGTATCATCAATGATAATATAGTTTCACGCTTGATGGCGTATTCGTTGAAGCTCATCACGAGAAGAAGAAGAAGGGAAATTCAAAGTTAGAATATACACAAGTATATATCCATACCAAGGGTTGGAATATGCAATAAGGAAAAGATCCTCATTGATCAGTGACTCTTTGGGAAAATCATTACCACTCTCGACCAAAAGTTCCAAAATTAGTTCAGCAAAGACCAAGGACTTTTTAGATTTTTTCGAAACAAAATCCAAGTAAAATTCTTGTAGGATGACTATCCATCGACTTATTTTCCCGCTGATGAACCATAATGTTAAGACATATTGAAAAGGTTCATGACAACTATGATGATGGTATTTCCAAGTAAGATGTAATGACCGAACCGTTGGACAACATGAATAGATGCCAAAGCAATTTTCTCAACATGAGTGTAGTTAATTTCCGGTCCTATCAAGCCTCAACTAAGATATTATATAACATTCTCTTTGAGCATGTCATCCTCTTAGATCAAGACCATGCCAACAGTAGACTCTATGGTAGAAAACTACAACAAGAAATCCTTGCCATAATCTAGAGGATTGAGCAGAGGGGAAGATGTCAGAGCATGTTTCAATGCTTTGAAGGAGTGTTGAGTTGCTTCATCCCAACATAATTAGACCCCTTTCTTCAAGAGATGCATAAACCCTTTAGTAATCTTGACATAGTTGCCAAAAAAATGCCAAAAAAATTGGATTTCCCCTGTAGACTTTGAAGATGGGGGATTGTGCACGAGGGAGGAAATTGAACTATTTCCTCAACCTTGAGAGGATCAACCATGATCCCTTTATTTCACATGATAAAACCTAACAAGCGACCTAATGTTATGAAAAAAATACACTTATTCAGATTAAGGCGAATCCGATAGTAGTGACACCTCTCAAATATAATTTGTAAATGGGTGGGATGATCAGATCTCTTACGAGAACATGATTCTAGATCATCAATATACGCCTCGACTATGTGTTTTAGGTCATGGAAGGAAAACAACATGGTCCATTGAAAAGTGGCTCCAACATTATAAAGGCCAAAAGGAATTTTCCTGTATGCGAATGTACCCCAAGGACATAAAAATGTTATTTTATGTTGGTACTTGATCTTGATCTGAATCTAGTTGTACCCAAAAAAAAGTCCATAAAATAAAATACCTCACAACCTGCACATTCATCGACAATTTGGTCAATGAATGAAGTTAGAAAATTTTCTTTCAGGCAAGCTTTGTTCAGATCACAAAAGTGCATACACACACAGATCATACCTTTCTTTTTGTTGATAGGAACAAGGTTCGACACCCATTCCATCAATTTCACTGGATAGATGAAACCAACCTTGATGAGTTTCTCTACCTCAACCATGATCATCGCTACCTTGCGAGGATTGAATGGGTGAAGCTTCTATCAAACAAGATTAACGTCAGGGTAATTTTTGATTTCGTGTTCAACTATACGTCAGTCAATGCCTAGCATATCCTCATAAGACCAGGAAAAGATGTCGCGAAACTCTTTAAATAATTTAGTATAGATTTTAATCTCTTCGAGGGAACAATCTTCTTCGATGAAAACGTTTTCCATGGTGCTAGGGGTTCTAGAGATTTTGATAGGAATTGTTTCAACTATGCTTTCTATATTACCCTTGACATAGATTCCATGCATGGCCAGAGTGTTAATAGAACAAGGGGAATCTCCATTCACGGTCGTAGTGAACTCTCCTACCTCTACTCTCCTCATCTCGGGTAAGAAATAAGATATGCGGTGAATATCATCCCAAGGTCTATCTGGCCCAACCATTGCCTCCAAAATCACCTCATCAGAGGAAAATACTAAGTCCAAAGGATCATGAGTGGAAAGAGATTCTTGAGCCCAAATAGGCTTGAGAACGAGATCTAGCTCCTATGGGGAGGCTGGATCAGGGTTGGCTTAGGCTTGCTGGACAATACTGTACGTAACCTCAACAACAGATAAGGGAATATACATTCTAGGGTTTTCTATCCATTCCATCAAAGCTGATGAGGAAGGTAAAATCCATGGGTCGTTAAAGTAACTCGTTCTAAAAGAAGTGACTTGAAATATCGCAGCCTTCGATTGGTCAAGGACAATCGAAATAAAATTAACATCATTGGCAGGCGGTAGATAATCAAAAGTCCCCATTGAAGATGGAAACAATCCAAAACCTAAGTTGACAGTACCTGGATGTGGATTGTCAAAAATCGGGACCATGGATTCCCCCGATGAAGGGTTAGGACGAGAGAAGGATAACTGATCAATGGTTATGATACGACCTTCTTGAGGAAAACATAAGACCCAAAAAATGGTGGATATAATCGCTGTCATAGCATAGGTCCAACTCCACCCTAACAAAATATTGTAGTCGAGAGATGCATCGACTACTTCTACCTTGACACACACGGTTTTTTCCTCCAACTACACAGGGAAGGAGGGGATTATGCCATGTGATCTAAAATATCGACCATCAAATGTGGTTAGCAATGTGGGTGATAGAGACAACTCAGGTTGGCCAATGTCCTTCTAGCATGCCAATGACATAATGCAAGTCGAGGCACCCTCATCAACCACCATACAGAAAATGTTTTGTGTCAGTGATTTCGTGGAATACACCATTACTATATGAAAAGAGACACGGTGAGGAATAAGAGGTTTATAATCTATAGGGTAAATAACAATCATTCCTGAGTTAGTAATCTCGACCGCTCCCAAGGCAGAAAACAATGCTTTCCTCTGTGAGGGGAAATTTTGCAGGACTTCCAAATCAGACATTGCACAAGGAGTTTGTGCTAGATCCTCCACGATGGAGTAATTATGAGTAGCCCTTGTGTTTGGGTTGTGTGAAACCTTCTTAAATGCACCCTTAGGGATGTGAGTCATATTTTCTCCCACAATATTCTCAATTTGAATAGGAGATGGTGGGTTGGAGGATTCTTTTCCCTTATCAACAGATTTTGGCATTCCGTAATTATGAGCCCTGATCTGCAGATGAGCATTGGATATCATCATCTAAACATTTGTGGCTCCTTTATTAGCATTAGGCACGTGGGCTCCCTAATTTCCTCCAGGAACATTCGTGGATGAGGAATCTTGAGCCATATTTTTCCCTTATGGAAAAGGTTTGGTTAACATGGTAGGATCCTACTATGCCAATAGATTTTGGGTTTCCTCAAGCAAAGGGAATTGGTGAGTCAAGTGGTCGTCCGTGCAAAGATTACACATAAACTTCACCTTTTTTCAGCTTTACCATCTCCAGCATTATTCCCAACCTTCTTATCCCCCTTACCCTTCTTGTTTTTAGTTTTCATCTTTCCATTGAATTGTTGGTTACCCTTAGGATTCGTTGATTGCAAACTATGTATGTTCAACGTTTGCATTATGGGGGAAACTGAAATTGGAGTTTTTCTAGCCACAGTCTGTTGAATCGATAACTACAAGAACTGATTAGTCAACTGGTATGTGGGCTTTCTCTGTGCTGATCCTACTATGCCATCGGTGTGAGGCCCAGACTTCTATTTGGTCTTGTCAAAATTCGTTTGTGGTGTGTCTAGGAGGATCACGTACAACATATCGGATTGAGAGTAAATCAAATCCATTTGTTGGGCTCTCATGATAGCCTCTTCCTCGAAAAAAACCATGGATGTCATTATGTATTTGAATACACAAGGCACTAATGACTTTAGGAACCACTCAAGAAGAAATGCGGGAGGGACCTTAAATTTGATCAAGCTCTTTCATCGATGCCATTCTCATATGTGATCCAAGATATGGACGACTTTTGTTTGCTCAAAGTTGGCCAACAACTCAATGCTAACATCGTATCTTACTGGTAACTGCAAATGGTTTAAGAAAACCATATCCAGGTCGTTAAAGTAAGCGAATTTTGAGATATCTAGATCAATATCCCATTTCACAACACCCCCTATAAGAGTGCGTTGAAACAAACACAACTGAACAAAGTCATCCTTTAACGAGTTGGATGAGCACCATAAATGAAATGTCATAAAATGATCAATTGGATCTTCGCCAGAATTTCCTTCAAACTTGAGAATGTCCAAGGGAAACTTAGTCGACATGGGGGCCCAACTCAGATGACGATAGATCAAGTCGTTCAACAGCCTTGAAAAGTCTGGAAAATGCATAATTTCTAGGAAAGGTTGTCTAGGTTATGATGGATTCAAAGGAAAATAGGGGCATAGATTTTGATTAGCACCAGGTTGCCAAGAAATCTTTTATGATAGGCCATGGTTTTGGTAGAAACCATGGTGGACCTGGCTAGTAAAAGGAGTTTTCTCTTGATTCTGCATCACCGACTAATTCCCATAGTTGGATGACATACCTTATGTAGGGATTTCTCCCTAAATGGTATTCCAAGGACCTTGGTTTGGGATGCCCCTATCCGACCCTCCTGGCATAGGTATTGAGCCCTTCCCATGGTTCCACTGAGTGTGTGAGGGGTTTCATCCAATCGACATACCTTGTGAAGGAAATGAGCCCTGCTAGGGATTTCCAAGACCTTGTGAGGATTAAAATATTTTCATCTCTCCCTATGAAGGAATGAAGGCTTGCATGGGGTTTGGTTGACCAAAGATGGGGTTTCCCTCTGCCGAGAAAGAAAAGGATGAGAAAGCATTATTTCTAAACGCACTGAAAAAAGAAAAGGCATAGACCCTAACAGAGTCATATAGGATTGAGGTCCATGACTCTCCCCACTGAATAAACTAGAGCTGGTGTTAAGACCTATTGGCTACTAGAAAAATCCTCTGAGCGAAGGGGATGGAGGAGGGATATGACCCCCACCGTAAGGGATAACATTAAACGAGGTAGTGGTGCCCGCGGGAGATCCTTGTAAGGGAGAATTAGAGTTACCTGCCCATAAACCAATAATATATAGAGTAGAGTAGGTTAATATCAAACTACAGTCAAAACCCGACATCCAATATGAAAAGGGAGCACCAAACATGTTCTGGATAGAGAGAAATATGGTCATAGTCGTTAAGGGGAATATTCCACTACCCGAAGTTGTGGGTGTCTAGACATTCGTAGTCCTGATAGGTGGAGGTGGGGGGGAGGCACGACACCCACTCCCACGATAGATGAGATGGGAGTATGAGGACTCCTAGAAGAGGTAGAACTAGTTTCTTCCATCGTCGCTCGTCTAAGAATCTGGTGTTTGGGTGAATTCACCTCAGGAGGGACTATCTAAATAAAATGAGGAGATAATAAGTTAGTGATCAGAGGGTTTATAGGCTCGAATTCTTCAACTTCGAGGTCAGAAATGGTGGACTCCTTCGGTGAAGGAAAATCTTCTCTAGGAGATGGCTTGGGTACAGTTTCCTGTGGCCCGATTGCTTCAAATGAACCCTTTTGATCTAGCATGCACCTCAGTAGTGGCATAGGTGGATCCAAAGTAACTGGTGCAGGATCCCTGAATCCTACACGAACGATGGATCTGTTGATCTTCCATCTTGTAAAATGATCAACTGACACTCTACGGTTAAGCTAGCATGAAACATAGAGCACGCACTAAAAGTTTCCTAATGAAAAATAAAGAAAACAAATGACTGGTAGGAAGAACAATTACACCAATAGACACTAGAGAAAATTATCGGTGAAAGTGTAACTAGAACATGAAAACACCCTCTGGAGATACTCTGCAAACTGCGATTCGACGTATTCCCTAGGTATCGTGGTATACCACTGCAGTACCTATGTAATTCCATAAAAACAGGAAACTAGGTTGCCATCTCGTAGACAGTCACCAGGCAGGTATAGTTGACAGTTGGGCTGATCATAATGGGAAGGATAACAAAGTCCAAAGCCTTTAAAGGGTACCGAGGGAAAATGGTCTGGAAGAAAAGTGAGGATATTGAACGGATTCAATGTCCATGAGGCTCCGTAGTCAAATGTGATCAACATAAATCCCAAGAATGACCCTCTATATACGATCCCCACTACGTTCGATCTGGATTTGGAGGGGTTATCTCCTTTACCTTTCCTCACGCGACCTCATGTTTAGCCCATGTGTTAGAGGGGGTCTAGGATGAATCTTACGAAACTAGACTCTGACACTCCCTATCACATAATCTTATGTTTTTTTAATCAGCCTTGAAGAGTTTTCTCTCCACACCTATTTCAAGGCCCTAAAGCCTAGATTACTTGGTGAACCCTACAAACAAAAGGCTAGTTTATTTTAAGTTTTAATCGTTGATTTTAAGAGTCTTGATGTAGTTAAAATGGTACAGACGTGCAACTTATGGTGTTTTCAAGATACAAAAGAGAAGAAATAAAATCTTTAGAACATTCCTGCAAAAATAAAACTAGGTTCTACAACTGAAAAATGGATTTTAATCTTTGTAAATGCAAATTTTTCGAAGTATAGTCCAAGATATTAAAATGCAAAATTTTTCGTAGAGTGCGCTTTTTGTTTTACAATGCAAATGAAGACTACTAAACTTTCAAGGAAATAAAAAAGAAGGAACTTTGGAAGTGGAACTCTTTTCTTTTGTAATAAACAACCTATGCTACAACTACTAAACAAAAATGCATAACTAAATGCAACTATACATTTTTTATTTTTTGAATGCTTAGAAAAGAAAATCACAAGTAAATGATATTTTTTCATTTTTCAAAGAACAAACAAGGTAAAGAGAAAAACAAACCCAAGATTAACATAGACCCTAAGCCATTTATTGAACGCAAGGATTCACTAGAATCCACAAGAGGATCTAACACTTAGAAGTTTACTATAAACCTTAAAAGAAAACGAAAGAAATAAGGAAACAACAAGGGTTCTTTACAAACTGCAAGTTAAAATGAATCTTTAACCCAACCAAACATAATCAAAAGAGACCCTGAAGAGTTCAAGAAAGCCTAAGAAGCAAAGAGATTCTTTCCAAGAAAGAAAAGTATTTTTAAAAACCCTTCCAAAACACAGAGACACATTCTATGCAAAAGCATCCTCTGTATGTACGTAATTTATATACTATGTAGAACATGTATGTACGCAGGGTATATAGAGAGTAGGGTGGGTAAACCTCTACAAATTTTCAAAAACGAAAAAGGTTTGGATAGGAATTTGGGAAGGGGAGGATGGTAGGCACCTGGAAGGTCACCAGAAACCATAACTAACTCAGTAAACTTAGAAAAATAAAAAATAAACTGAAAAACTCAAATCAAACCAAAATCTCCCACTAAGACCCTAGAGAGAATCCCTAGTGGAGTCGCCAATTATGCTATGGGGAAATTCCCCCTAAACTAGGTCTGCGGAATAGGTAGAGTGATAATGCCCTTAAAAGACTAATCTACCTTTAATATACCCTAAAAACATCTAGACTAAGTGATAATAGAAAGAGGGAAGAGAGGGTTAATGTGTGAACCTTCAATCCTTGTGGTTGGTGTAGACCTCTTTTTCTTTTTGTTGCTTCCTAGATCAATGTACAAAACTCAAAATATGAATGATGTTCAACACAGAACTGGACAAGAAATGCATAGGGAAGTGAGGACCACATTAACTTCAGTCAGTGAATTGAGTTTAATTGTGAGCATAGGGAAGACTTAATGAGAAAGGTGAACAAGACTACTATGGGCATCAGGATTTCGAGCATATTGGAGAAGAAAAACTTATTCTCAAGATCACTCTTGAGCTTAAGATTCAGACACTAAAATATGTCCAACAACACAATGATCAAACCTACATCACAATGCAACTACAACAACTCAATTGGATCCTCCATGCCTGAGCCATTCAGTGTGAGAAGGAAAAGATAACAAGGGAGTTGACCAAAGTGGGTCATGATACCACTATAATAAAACCTACATTACAATACCATAAAAACCCTTGAATGGATCCTCCATGCCCGAGCGTTTTAGCACATGTTTTATAGAGACATGAAAAGAAGATGACTTCTATTAACATGAAGGTCTCAAATTTGATACATAACCAGAGAACAGTTCTGGCATCAAAACATTACAAAATAGGGAGCTCTACTCAACTAGTTGACGAACTTAACAAAATATCAAAACTAACTATTTATACTCAAAACTATTCACCACTACCAGGAGCATGATCAAGCCCCTGCATTCAAGGATTTCCATCCACATCTTCTCTGTTAGACTGTGTAGGAATTATTCTGTCAGACGCAAGCTCAGATCAATATGGGTTTGCAGGAAAATCCGTTCACAGGGGAACTATGGGTTGATGTTTCAGTCCCCATGGCCAAAAATTCCATACCTTCCATTTATGGAGTGAGATGAGGTTTCACCCACCACCCTTCCTTCATTAACTACTTTCATCGAGATTAGGACAAGGATTAATGCTCAGGGATCTACCATGTGCTGCTAGCGACTCTTTGAGTCAACTTGATGCCTTGAAACCATGATAATCTCACTCTGTGACTAACACGGCCTTTTTTCATCCTTTGATACAAATCTCGTGAAATCAAACCCTTTCCTTTATGTTCCCAAGGATTCTGGGGCCGACTTTTTCTCCACCACATTTCCTACATGCGACCTCAGTCCATGACCCAACGCTCATCTCTAAAGGTTCTTCGAGAATTCTCTTTTTGGAGATATTTACATTACTCGACTACAGATTTCCAGATGCCTGATTAATGAAATCTCTCCTCTCAAATCAATGGTCAGAGATTCTATGCATCCAAAGGCCACGATTGCTTCCTTGAAAACTTGAGTCACCAATCATGCACTGGGTGCTTACCTTTCTTCTTGGGCCCACCTCCTATGTGACCTAGGGCTGTGACCCTGCACCTATATTCAAAGGTTCTTCGGGGTTTCGCGCTTCATGAAATTGGCGCATCACTCCTTGCAAAACCTCTGATTCATGAAACCACGAATCCACTGATCTGTTGCCACACATCCCTCTGGATTGGAAAAATCATGTTCATTTTGGGTTTCAAGATTATGAATCTTTTACGAACAACTTTAAAATTATTTTGAACTACCAATTCCCGCGATAATTTTCGATCGTTGATCTCTCCCAATGAGATCTATGACCCAGATTTAATCTTTATTCAACCTTTGGTCTTAGGCTTTTGCTCCGGCGCTAATATTTTAGCAACTTTCAGATTCCAAACACCTGTGAACCGCCAATATGAACGCCGCATGGAATACTAGCCGTTGGAAGTTGAACTCACCTGTTTGCTTGATTCGAGTCTAGAATGGGTCGCTTTGAGGACTACAACTTGAGCCCATGGCTGCAGCCTGTATAAAAAAAGACTCGGATGACTAGTTGGGGGCTTAGAAAGATAAAGGATGAGTGACTGAGACAAAGAGGAAAGTGATCAACCTTATAGAAAAAAAAATCTTAGGGCCGAGACTTCTCAGGTAAGACAACAAGGAAAAATAGATCGTTCAAATGAACAAGGGAAAACAAAGAAAGATTTACAAGCTGAAGGGGGAAAAAATTAAGATTTGGTCTGCGAAAAGGAGAGAGATAGGGAAAAATTACAGATCTAGGTAGAAACCACAAACCCAAAAGAATCTAAGAAGTTCATGTGACAACATTTGGTTGCACAGGGGATGGCATGCTCTGTGGGAGCTACCAAGAATGTGCAACTCCAATGCCTTATCTTTGGGTTATGGGGTCTCTTATTGAAAACGGAAAACTAAAAATCATTACAAAAAAGGAGTGATATTTACAGTGGTGGAACGACAGTCACGTCCTAAACAAAATACTTCTTCAAAAAATGTTGATTGACAGGGACACCTAAAACCTCAGAATCCTCCAAATTCTACAACTTATAAGTGTTATTCAGAAATATCTCAGAAATTTTGAAGGGACCAATCCACAAGGATTCAAATTTTCCATGTTTTCCTTTTTCTTGTTTGGGGGCATCTCACTTGAGCACCAGATCCCCCAGGTGGAAATATTCCTTTCTTGGGCTCTTGTCAAAGACTCGTTTTATTTTCTGTTGATGGTCTTGTGTTTTATCAAGCATTTTCTTCCTGGTCTGCTGCACTTATACCAGCCACAGTATCCTCCCGACCATGTCATTGGGTTCTCCTTGGTAGTACTAGAGGAAATTCGCCACAAGAAAAGCAAGTTGAGAAGGAAAGATTTCCTCAACGCCATACACCAGCTGGAAAGGAGAAATTTCCAGTGATATTTTTGTGGTAACTCTGTCATCGCATAATGAAAACTTTAGCTTTGAATCCCAGGCTTTCTTATTATCTTATAACAACTTCTTGATGATATTTATGAAGCTCTTGTTATAAGACTCTACTAATCCATTTCCCTGAGGGTAGTAGGGAGTAGAATGGACTAGTGTAATCCCATAATGCTCACAAAAATTAAATGATGGCTCAGCCCTGAAAGATGATGCATTGTCTGTAATGATCTTGCTTAGGAAGCCAAATCTGGACATGATGTCTTCAAGGAAATTTATGATTACCTTGTGGGAGGTGCTCATTGTGGGGATGGATTCTATCCATTTGGTAAAATAATCAGTGCAGTCAAAACCCACCTATGCTGGCCACTTGAGGCTGGGTGTATTTCTTCAATGAAGTCAAGACCCCACTGCTAAAAAGGTCTAGAAACTATTACAGGCTTCAATGGAAAAGATTTGAGCTATTGATTTCCAACAAACTTTTGACAAGTGGTGCAGGATTTGATCTTTCCACAAACATCAACGAAAAGGTTTAACCATAAATACCCAGCTCTATGGATCTTGTAAGTTATGGTCCTCTAAAAATGATGTCCCCCATATGAGCTGTCATGAAAATCAATCATAGCCTTTTGGGCTTCTTGTGGGTCTAGACACCTTAATATAACTCCCAGAGGATCCTTCCAGTACAAAATCTAATCAATGGTACAATATTTGATTTCTTTGAGTTTCATAGATCTCACCTTGTTTTTGTCCAAACCATCATGAGGCCCCAACTTGTGCAGGAAGTATATGATGTCTTTATACCAGATGCATTTTCCTAAGTTGGGGATGATATGAGAGTCTTCACCAAAAATATCATCTTGCTTACTTTCCGAGTCTACATTCATGAGATTAACCCCCAATACCTTGCAATTTGATTAATCCAATAACCTGGCTAAACCTTGGCCCTTCACCAATTTGGTGGTTTTGATTTCCAGGTCAAACTCTAAATTTTTGGCAATCCACTTGCTCCTTTTCCCATCTATATCAGGTTGGATCAATATCTCCTTTACCGAGGCTGAGGGAACATATGCAATGATCTTTGAGTGCAAAATATAGATTTTGAAATCCTTAATGGATTTCACCAAATCATAATCCTTCTTCTCCATGATATCATATCTTATTTCTGCATCCCTCAATGCTCTCCTGAAAAAGGAAATAGGCTGCTCTAACCCCTCTGCATTACTTTTTAACAAAATAACAACTAGTGTATTAGATGAAGTGAAGGAAAATATCAGAAATTCCTTGGAATAGTCTGGGTTGATGAGCATAGGTGCTTCAGTGAATTCCCTCTTGATTTGGTTGAAATAATCTCTAGACTCAACAGTCCATTTCACTTCATTCCCCTTCACAAGCATGGTTGTAATGTATTTAACCATCTCAAAAAAATTAGAAATGAACCTTATCACAAAATCGATTTTACCCAAGAAAGACTGAACCTCTTTCTTGGATCTAGGAAAAGACAAGGATTGGATGGCCTCCACTCAGATTAGATTGATATTTACCCCTTCAGCTGACCCAATATGCGCCAAAAATTTTCCCTCTTGCATGGAAAATAAAGACTTCTTGGGATTTAGGGAGATACCAAACCTTCTCCACTTCAGGAAAAACTTCTTGAGATGATAAAAATTCTCTTTATTAGACCTAGATAATAATGTGATGTCATCTAGATAGATGACTACAAATCTATCCTTTTCCCCAATGAAGGCGATGTCCATAGCTCGTTGGAAGGTCGCTCCCCCATTCATCAACTCGAAGGTCATTTTAGCATAAATGAATGTGCCCCAAGGAGTTTTGAAAGTTGCATTCTCTCTATCGTCAGGAAATACAGAGATCTCATTGTAACCAAAGAAACCATTGACCATAGACATCATGGCTGACCTAGACACTCTCTGCAAAATGTGCTCCATTTTCCGTAAGGGGTAGTTATTCTTTTTGGAGCTTCTGTTTAAATTTCTAAAATCAAAACAAAAAATGATTTCCCCATTCTTCTTCCCAACAGACACCAAATTAGCCACCCACTCTAAAAATATCAAAGGGATGATGATCTATGCATCCAACAACTTCTTGACTTCTTTTTCCATAATCGGCAGCAACATGGGATTTATTTGTCTGAGATTTTGCTTGAAAGGTTTGGCATGTTCGTTCAAATGGATTTTGTGTTCAATGATGTTGGTGTCATATGTTCTCAAATCCTCGTATTTCCAAGAATACATCAGTGAACTCCTTCAAGAGTCTAACATACTCAACCCTTTGCTCCTTTGATAAGATGCTAGACAATTTGACCCATTTGGGATCTTCCTCCGTTCCTAGATTGAATTCAGTCACATCAACCTCTTCGGTTGATCCTTCAACCTTCACGAAAACATCATTTATGTCAAACAATATCTCCAAAGGGACAAGCCCCTTTGGAATATGGTTGCTAGGAAACTGAACAATATTATGGTTAGAAATATTATTCATAAAAACATCAGCATGAGGGCTTTCTTCATAATCCTAATCCTGGTCAATAAGCATATTAAAAAATTCATCCACATTCTCAAGTAACTTTTTTATCTCAATATCATCCTCCAATACCTTCCAATATTTGACATTGTCAAGAATCGAGGGTCTGTATTTTATCTCCACCTCATACTTGATTTTTAGGGCAAAGGGACCTTAAAATTACTTGCTAAGACCATCAAAGAATCTGCCAAAAAGTTCACCTCCCTTGGAACAAATGAAATATTAAAAGAAAAGAAGAAACTGTCAATCATATCCCATACCTCATTTCTATAGGACCTTAACCTTGAGTGCTTAGCCTGATACAATTTTTTGACTTGATGAACAATCAAGTCAACATCTCCAAACACTGCTAGCTCCTCAATTTTCATGTCTTTGGAAGCTCTCAAACCCAAGACAAGAGCCTCATATTCTTCCACGTTGTTTGTCATTTCAAATTCCAACTTGTTGGATAGAAATATGGTCTCTTGGGTGGGGAAAATAAAAACCACTCCAGCACCAACACCTTCCCTAGAAGAGGCTCCATAAAAAAACATTTTCCACACAGAGGTCTTAGGGAAAGGATCTTCACACAAGGTAATAGGATGATTTCTTATTTCAATAGGTGGATGAGGAACATCAGAGAGTTGTAATATACTGGTTACTAAATGAGTATCAACTGATAAAATGGGGTGGTTGATGGGATTGTCTTCATCACTGATAATGTAGGCAAGTTGTGCTTCTTTATAAATCATTTTGTGTTCCCCTCCAAACACAAGGATGGTGGTGTATGACAGATCCATTTACAGAGTCCCCCCTAGTCTTTTGATATATGATCTGGATAAGAGAATCCCAAACTTAGGGGGGACATCGGCTACCACTATGTACATTACCACACTTTTCATTGGAAATTGAAACAAGGAGACAACCAGGTCCTTAATAACCCCAAGGAATTTCACCTTCCTGGAATCGAATGAATACAGGTCATGGTAGGTTTTTGTAACCTCCAACCCAAGCTCATCGATGACAATTTTAGGCATGAGATTGTGATATGCCCGTGAATCCATCAAGCAGTTGTGCAAGACCTTATCATGGATGTTCAATGAAGTGTAGAAAGGAGGTGAGGAATCATATCTATCCTCTACCAAAGGTCCCAATATGAAAACATGATTTTCATCTTGGAGAATGATTGAGTCTGTGGGATGAGATGAAGGTTTAGGTTTCCACACTTTGGAGAGGACCTTTTGAAGTCGTCATGCTTGATCAACTCTGACAGAGGCACACAGATCCTAATATTTTGAATTTCATGGTCAAAGATAAAAGAGGAGGGAGGATTCACAACCTCCTTCACTTCTAGGATAGGGCCCTTGACCAGTGGTGGGGGGTTTTCCTCCTTTTCTTTAATGCCATCTGCTACATTTTTGATAGGCTTGTTTTCTCTAGTAGGCTGATAAGAAATATCCATCTTCCCTTATTTTTTCTTTGACCTCAGGATATATCTGGGTTAGATGTGAAAATGAGGAAGTGTCTCCAAGACAATGGATTTCAAGATAAACATCTTCTTCTTATCCTTCCTTGTCAATAACAAGGTTATTTTGGAGAGGAGCTTGAACTCTCTGATCATATCTGTCCCTATTTCTTCGATCTCTTTGGATGATCTGAGGAGCATTGTTTGGTATTTTGAAACTGCCCCTATTATCAACATTTTGAGGATTCCTATAGCTCTTCTTTCCTTCTAATTCCAACATTTCCATTCTAGCAGAAAGTGATTTTAGTAGCTTGGTTACTT
>ML798393.1:13062-45365 GCA_009831015.1 Picea engelmannii | reverse complement strand
GAGAGAGGGGGGAGTATATGGATGGGTGGGAGAGAGGGGTATATGCAGGGGAGAGATGTTGGATCATGTTGTCATTGATGCCAATGGTTTGATTATTTGGGAGATTGTTGGATCATATGTCATTGATGTAAATGGTTTGGTTTGATTGATGTCAAGCAATTTATTTATTGATGATTGAAGATCATTGATATGATGCCCTTGATGAGAATGATATATGTCCAAGTGGAAACCAATTGATAAAGATGGATCCTTGATGTGATGCATTGATGAAGATGGATCAATGAGTTGTCATTGATGCATAGTTGATATATATGATGCGGTGGTGAATTTATGCCAAGATGAATCATTATTGTCTTATCATGGTTGATAAGGTGCAAAAACGGATGAACTCCAAAGTGGTCCCCTTATGGTGAAAGCCCTCACAGGAAGACGCTTTATGGATTGGGTTATTCTAGAAGAATGGTTGGAGGAACCATGCTTGCATGTGGAATAATGAGATGAAGATCAATGAAGTTGTTGGTGAAACTATCCTAGATGGATAGTGCTTGACATGCCATTTCCGGTGGTATGTGGAATGTCACATAAATCCTCACGGTTTGAGAGTTATGGATCTACGAAGTTGAAGGACCCCCATATGATGGCTTGAAGCCCCAAAAGGTCAAAGTGCCTGAAAATAAGAAATCATCATTTAAATGATAAAGTAAAGTGACAAAATCCAGAAAGATTATTTAAATAATAAAATGAAGTGACAAAATCAAGAAGGAATATTTAAATGATAAAGTATTGGAGAACTTTCTATTCATGGAAAATGGTTAACCCTAAAATAAGGAAAATAGGTTAAGTGACCTAGAAATGGGTTAAGTAACCTAAAAATGGGTTAAGTGACCTAGAATATGAAAGTATAAATAAGAAGCTAGGATCTCTTGTAAATAGTACATTTGGTGAGAATCCTTTTTGTGGATCAATGGAGAGCTTCTTGTGAATACCTTTTGGCATATGTGATGAGAATATCTTGTGAGAGGATCTTGTTGATGTGGATCTCTTGAGCATGATTGAAGATATATTCTAAGGAAGAGAGAGAGAGGAGGATCTCATGGATGCATCAAAGTTTCGGCAATATCAAAGATCTTGAAGGAAAAATTCTCAGATTCACAGAAAACCCTATTTTTTGATGCCCACGTGGGCTGTCTATGTATAGGGTGCATGTACACGTGGACTGACTATGTACAAGGAGCGTGGAGTGGATAAAATCATGGAGATTTGTGTTTGAGTTGGTGCTAAGCTCTTGGATGATGAGGCAGGTTTCAGGTCTGCATTCTATGGCCTCAGATCTATCATTGAGACACTGGTATGGTTACATTATTTTCTTGATGGATACTATTGTTTGATATGCTATGAATACTTAGTTAATTCTTGGTATGGCTTCTATGATGTGGCTCAGTTTGGTTGATTTGGTTTATGGAGTGAGCAACACTCTTGTGATTCAGTAGTGACATGATTTCTATGGTATACTATGTTTTTATACATGATTGAGATAACATTCATATTGATTTGTTGTGGAGCATGAGCAAGCTATTGGAGAGATTGAATTTGTTGTGATTGGTTGTGGGTCAGTTTGGACAGTGGAAGATAGAAGATAAAGTGATTGTAGGTTGTAGAGGATCTGAGCATGTGAAGAAAAGAAAAACTCTAGTTGCTAAGAACCATACATTTGTCGCATTATACACTGACCGCATTCACACGCGGGCTGTAGTGAGCCAGGGTGTGTGCACACAAAGGCTACACTACTGATAGGTCGCATACCTGTTGACAGATTGATATTTGTTGAGGATTGTTGCCTCATCTCAGTTGGTGCTAAGAATGTAAGATGAGTCTTGCATATAGATATGGTGCTCTTATAGAGTTGTACTCTATTCAATTGTTGTTGATAAACCCCAAGGATTGTAGTCTGTAATAAAAAGAAAATTGTACATACATCTTGTGTTCTTTGTGTTCATTGTGATGATGACTTGTTGATGATATATTGCTGATATATGTTGCTGATATGTGCTCACATCTAACTGGTTATAAATGACAACAATGGGTAATGAATAAATGTTGAATTCTAATTGACGAGTTTTTGTGTAAGAGGAAAGTTTTGGGAAAAAGAGCCCCACACTCATTCACCCCCCCCTCTAGGTGTGGTAGGTGTGTCCAACAATTTGTATCAGAGCACGCCTTCACTACAAGCCTTAACAAGATTGAAGGATATCCATAGACACACAAATGGATGATGAAATACCAATCCTTGATGAGGAAAACTATTCTACTTGGAGAATAGAGATGAGAGTGTATTTGAAGACAATGGGAGCATCTATTTGGAAGGAAACCATTGGTGGATATGTTCCATTGAAGAACAAGTCAAAGTTTTCATCTCAAAGGGAAGGAAAGAAGAATGATGCATTGGCTCTCAAGACCATTCTTAGTGGACTCTCAAGCCCTATCAAAGAGAGCATGGGACAATGCACTTCTGCCAAGGATCTATGGCTAAAGCTAGAGGAGACATATCAAAGCAAGGAAGAGAAAGAAAAAATTGAAGACCACTCCATCAAGATCATAAAAGGTAAAGAATCATCAAAAACTTTTGAATGCATTATTTCTAAATGTGATTTTGAAATTTTTTTGAGTGAAGATAAAGAATCAAGTGATAATAGCACAAAGGAAGGCAAAAAATTATGTGTTGATGTTGGGAAAAAGGAAGAAAGCGAAGATACTTCAAATGAAGGTAAAGAACACTAAAAAAACCTTGATTGCAATGATGATGATGAATTTTTCTCTACAAGTGAAGAAGAAGATGTAGAAACAGTTTGTGTAAAGTTTGATGGTATTTGTTAGTCCCTAAAGTTGCACTCGACTGCTAAGGGCAAGCTAAGGCATCATTGATTTATTGAAAAAGCGTTTTGAGGGTTTTATGATTGGGTTTTTTGAGTAAGGTGGTTTGAAACTGGTTTCAAGGTAACAACACAATATGAAAAACAAGATTAAAACGAAGTATATCCCATTGGCTGAATAATAGGTAAACACAAAAATGGATTAAACCAATTAAGAAAAAGGAAGGTGAAGCCTTCAATTTTTCAACTTCACCAGAATTCTTGCCTCAAAATATCATAAAGAAACAAGATGTTCATCTTGATATCAAGCTTGAAAAATAATCCTTACGGTAAAATTTTCACTGTATAAATTAACAGTCAAGAATCAAAAGCATTGCAATCTGAATATGAATTCAAGCATGAATAAAGAAATAACAGAGTAGAAAAGAGGGTCTAACCATCCATATGCCTTTTCTATTAAGTGTCAAATTGAACATAGTGCCTTTACAATGTGCTTCACAAAATGGTCCCTTGGGTCTCCAATTTTTCGACCTCCTCACTTCTCATTCTAGAGAGTTTATATAGAAACAATACATAATTATCAAGATCCAAAAGAAATGGATTTGAAAACCTCCTCATCTATATTTAGTTTCTTGTTTCAAATAATCAAGGAGAAGATCCAATCTGATCTCCAATTCGAATTGATGAGGTGGCTTGTCAACTATTGTCCATGAGATTTTTTAGGAAAACAAATCTGGTAAATTCCTGAAAAATAGGGTCCAACAATCTCTTCGTATCTTTTAAATGGTGATAGCAGTGTAAAAACCGAGAGAGGTTTTTGTGAAGGGGCATGTTCCCAAGAAAAATCTCTTTTTGTTTCAACAAATTCCTCTTTAGCTATTCTGTAACATCTTTTGAAGATAAAGACTATAACAGGTAAAAAACAGAGTATTTCCTATAACTTTTTCATAAAATTAGTCCTCAAAGATCAATTCGAATCTCTTAAAATATGATTTATGTGTAAACACCGAGAGAGTTTTTTGTGAAGGGGAATGTTACCAATAAAAACCTCTTTTGGTGTCAACAAATTCCTCTCCAGTTGTTCTGCAACCTCTTTTGAAGATAAAGACTATAATAGGTAAAAAATAGAGCATCTCCTGTAGTTTTTTCAGAAAATTAGGCCTCAAAGATCAATTCAAATCTCTTAAAATCTGATTGCTATGTAAAAAATGAGAGAATGTTTTGTGAAGGGTCATGTTCCCAACAAAAACGTCTTTTTGTTTCAACAAATTCCTCTCCAGCTGTTCTGCAATCCCTCTTGAAGAAAAAGACCAAAACAGGTAAAAATAACAGAGTATTTCCTGTAGCTTTTCTGGTTCTTATTTTAATGATTCTTTACATCTAATGGTACTTATGCCAATTCTGAAATAGTGTTTCCATCGTTTCTATGTTTCTCTTTGTATCCACGAGCCTTTGAACCTTCACAAGGCATATCATTGTTGACATATTTTTCTTCCATGTTTTTATTTGAACCATTAGTTACTTTTGGTTCCATTTCAATCTCTATTTTCTTGCAATCTTGTGTAGCAATAGACATACTGTTATCCTTCTAGGATTTATGAGAAGGAAACATACTAAGCACTTATTGTAGTCTTTTGGTGTTTATCAACCTGTTTGTGAGATGTAAGCCACTTGCCTTTATCACAAATAGTCCAACTCTTGAGGTCGGGGCAACGTTTCAACTCAGGAAACTCATCAGACACATCTAGAAGCTCTATTGATCCCCCACTTTGCCTAAGCACCTCGTCAACAATAGCTTCATCTTCAACTGAATTCATTGAGAAAGCAGATTAAACTAGTTTCCCTCCAACTTTAAGCGATGCAACACCTCTCATGGAAATTTGAACTTGAAGGCGATGTACCTTATTGCCAAGTCCAACATTCCATTTTTTCTAGATATCAGGTGCCTTATGAATTGTTCCATCCCCACTGCAAGGTACATCACATAATATGCGATCAAAAAGAAACTCTGTTATACTTTCTGCATGGGTGTCTTCATTCATCTCAAGTCTTCCACTACCTTTATCCTCTGTCTCATTTGTTGTTTGTGTCAGCATGCCATTATTTTTGCAACGAAAACTTGGCAATTTTTGTGCTTCATGATTTGTTACCAACAAGTTAGCACTGCACATCCTCTCCGTCCAATGAATGAGAAGATTGCACTGTTGAACATCAACATAATTTTCTATGAACATTCCCTTGGGTAGAAACACAAGCTTAGCTGATTTGTGAATCATCTCTAGAAGTTGAAATGTTTTTTACCCAGTTGCTGCACATATGTCAAGAACATAGTGGTGCAACTATACATCCAAGAAAAGGGGTGGGACCATGCTCACAACCTCCTGTCGATTTATGCTTCCAATCTCATTTTCTTTCTTTAAGGATTCATGAAACCTTTCAAGCATTTGGTTTTTCCTTAGTTGCATGCGAGAGAAATTCAAGTACCAAGCAAGCTTTGTTGGATACCAGGGTAAAGGCCTAATATGTTCAACCACATTTCCACCTACATCCTCAACATTGAGAGATGCCAAAAACTCATTTTCAAGTTGGGATAGAATGTCATCAGAAAATTGCCCACTAGAAGTTATTCGAAAAGCTGCAGGTAAAGGTTTTTAAGAATAGATATAAATTCATCCCATTCCTCATTAGGTATAATGCCTTGTTCCTCTGGATAACGATCAGACCAGTGTGCCATTCAGGTGGAATCCATCTATGAGGTACTGCGTTGTTCCAATTCAGATTTTTCTTATGTGGAAGCAGGAATTGGTTTACAAAATCTGTAACCACATGCTCCTTCTTCTCCAATCACCAACCTGCAAGCCTTTGTAATGGTTTTCTCTATCACTAGAATTAACATCTTACCGATCTCCACCTCGTGACCATGAAAATTCAGAGTGAACTCCATGGAGACGTGCTCATCGTAACCTTGAAAAGTGGTAAGGAATTCAAACCACCCAACATCTCTGAACCTTTGAGCTATCTGAGGATAGGCTTCAAGAAGTTTGGCACCCTCTGATTCTATTCTGACTACCTGCCCGCTCCTCTTTGGCGCCATCAAAACACAATTCTGTAACTAGCGCCCTCGGGTTCCAAATTTTCCACCTACAATCTGTTAGTGTATTATGTTCCTTTGAGCGAATACCTGCGCCTAAATTCAGCAAAATCAAACAGGTATAATATAACGATCATTGAGAATTGGGTGATTTAAAATGAGTCCTGCACGGGTACACAACAATCGGGTTATGAAGTAGTTTGAATCGGTAAATGATTCTAGGATTTTGTGGATGCATGCGAACTCTCAATCCACGATTCGTGTCATCATAATGAAATATGGATGGCAGGCGTGTATCAAGGCATGATTATTTTGGCGCTACGGGAATAGCCTTATTCCCGTAGCACTATCTATGACTTAGAAAAATTTGAAAGTTTGAAATTCAGACAGGCATATAAGGTGAAACCTCATTTTAAAACCATGTCTTTCAAAATCAAACTTAAATAAACTATCCAAAAACTGTAATGCAAACCATAAAACACTAAAAAAAAAAATCGAAATCAACTAGAAATAGAAAATGAAGTGTGGGCAAGAAGGGCTTAGGATAAGGATTTCTCACTAAAAAAGGACAGAATTAGAGACTAACAATATTTATCCCATAAAAATAATAGAAGGAAATCTATTAGAACTTCAAAAGGAAATTGAAGAGGGTTTATACATGTATAGTAGTGATCATTTTTATACACAATATAACTATCTTTCGGATAACACTAAGACGTTTCTTAGGAGAAGTCTAAGGCACATTTTGAAGTTAAATAAAATGATCAAAGAACACGAAGAGAGAAATAAGACTAAATTATAAGAAAAGGAAGAAGAGATCACAAGACTAAAGATTGGAAAAGAAGATATGAATATAGAATATGAGATTAGTAAAAGTTTTGAAACTATTGTCCATCTCAAGACCAAAATTGAAGAAGGCAAAAGAATAGAGGAACTATTAAAGATTCAAATAAATGAAAAGGAAGATTCATGTTGAAAATTAGAAGCTAAAATTGTTGACCTTAGAAAGAAGGTAGAGAAGTCAAACAAATTCTTGAATAGCTCACAAATCTTGGATGAGATCTTGGAAATTCAAAGACCATCATGTGATAAATCAGGTCTTGGATACAAAGGAGAAGATACACATGATGAAGCAAGCACCTCAAAGAAGCATGAGGTATGTCCATCAAAGAAAGAAGATAATGTTGCAAAGAAACCATCTACATAAGGCAAAGAAAATTTCAAAAGTACAAAGCAAGGAAGACATCAAGAAGCCATTTTTTGGACACCAAAGCAAAGGTATGAAAGTATTTTTCATGGGCATTGTTATTCATGTAATGAATATGGTCAAAAATCTTTTGAATGTAGATCTTATGAGAGGAGATATAATGGAAGATTCTATAACACCACAAGGTGTTGGAGATGTGATCAAGTAGGACATATTGTTGTTCACTGTAACTCTATGAGATGCTACAACTGTAGTGGATTTGGCCACAAATCCCAGGAGTGCTGGAACACAAGAAGAAAGTCCATGATGAGGAGTTCACATAGCATGGCTAGAAGAAGAAATGAAGTAAGAAAGGGAGACATATTTGAAAAGATGGATACTCAGAGCTCAACTTCTGAAGAGAAGGGTCATCTATAGAAGTGGGTGAAAAAGACAAAGTACCTAGATCATAATGAAAGATTGAAGGGAAGTTCAAAAGTGGCATCTACTAAGGCACACACAGTTAACAGTGATGGCAATCACATGTACACGCGTGATGACCTTGAATAGGTCGTGTACACACGTGCTCAGTTGTGTAGAAGGCCACGTGTCTATTGTAAAGCCTTGGGGAAAAGGTAATGCACATGGCTTGGAGTTTGATGTGATGATATAACTCTGTATTACAGGGTCTGACATTGTTTATTGCAGGCTCTGACACTATTTGCTGCAGGTTGTTCATGGTGAGATCACACAATGGTATAATAAAAATAAATATTGAGTGCATGGCACTAACCCAAGAGTATAGATTGATGTTGATCTATTGGGATTAATCATTTTTTGATGTTGATGGTGGTATACATGGCTGGTATATCTTATGATGTATTATTGGTAGCATATGCTCATATCATGGTGCATGCATTTTTCATATGGATTGGGATACATGATGAGACATATGGTTGGTGAGTTGATGAGGTGATCATGTTGTACATCATAGTTTGATCTATGTGTGTTCCATGATTGATACATTTCTAGTACATTGGTAGAGGCTCTTACTGGCAGGATGATTGGCACATGTTTTATGGAGGACTTAGCATACATGTATGGGACTCATCATTTTGTGGTATTGGTGCATAGTAGTACACTCATATATGGTATTACTTGATTTTCACAACATTGGTATATGTTTGATACATGATTGTGGCACTTGGTTCATGATGAAGACATATCATGAGTGATATGATACATTATTTGGCATGTTGATAGATGCACATGGTTGGCATATTGGTGGATGCACATGTTGGAATATTGGTAGATGCACATGTTGGCATATGGTGGATACATTTCATGGATGATATCTTTTGGTACATTGTTGATGTACATGGGTGTTGTGCATGGTGGGCACATTTTGGTACATGATGCACTTGGTGGATATATTGTTCATGATTCTCTATTTCGTTGTTGACATATATTTTGTTTCATGATGAATGGTATAACACAAGTTTGATTCATGAACAGGTCCAAATATCATCATATGGTAGCATATTCTTCATCTTGCAGAGAAGATAGGGGGATACATACCTTTAGGGGGAGTCATTCTTCTTCCCATGATTCTAGGAGGAGATATTTATCAGATACATACCTAGAAAAGAGACCTATATTTGAAGAAAGAGCATAAAGGCATAATTCCAGGGGGAGTGATAGTCACAGGGGGAGTATGTTTGATGTATTTTCAACATTACATCAGATTGATATCCCTTGTTCAAAAGGGGAGATATTATTCAACGACAACTAGACAGGGGGAGTATCCCCAAGAGACGAATGGCCCTTTGCCATTGATGTCAAAAGGGGAGAGATAATCACATTGATGTGATTGATGTCTATTGATGGGAGATATTGATGTGGAGAGATAGTCACATTGACTATTGATGAAGAGCATGCCTTGTCTACATGTTGACATCAATAATTGGTAATTGGAGTTGACGTCAATGTTGGTATTGCCATCAATGCCAAAGGGGGATTGTTGGATCATGTTGTCATTGATGCCAATGGTGTGATTATTTGGGAGATTGTTGGATCATATGCCATTGATGTAAATGGTTTGGTTTGATTGATGTAAAGCAATTGATTGATGATTAATGAGAATTGATATGATTCCCTTGATGAGAATGATATATGTCCAAGTGGAAACCAATTGATAAAGATGGATCATTGATATGATGAATTGATGAAGATGGATCAATGAGTTGTCATTGATGCATAGTTGATATATATGATGCAGTGGTGAATTGATGCCAAGATGAATCATTATTGTCTTATCATGGTTGATAAGGTGCACAAATGGATGAACTCCAAAGTGGTCCCCTTATGGTGAAAGCCCTCATGGGAAGACACGTTAGAGATTGGGTTATCCTAGAAGAGTGGCTGGAGGAACCATGCTTGGATGTGGAATAATGAGATGAAGATAAATGGAGTTGTTGGTGAAACTATCCTATATGGATAGTGCTTGACATGCCATTTCCGGTGGTATGTGGAATGTCACATAAATCCTCACGGTTTGAGAGTTATGGCTCTACAAAGTTGAAGGACCCCCATATGATGCCTTGAAGCCCCAAAAGGTCAAAGTGATTGAAAAGAAGAAATAATCATTTAAATGATAAAATAAAGTGACAAAATCAAGAAAGATTATTTAAATAATAAAATTTATATTTAAGTGTGATTTGACCGATCTGTTCTTAAAAAGTACCGAGTTTTAGAATATATAGAGTTGTTATTCGTCATAAAAAAAACATTTCTATATTACGTAGAGCACACTTTTCTCAGCAAACTAATTTCTATATGTATACATATTTTTATCGCAGAAGAGCTAAAGCAGGATCTCCCGTCATGGCCCCGTGAAAAGTGTATAAAGCCAACGTTGAGGTTTCAGGACAAGGCTCAGACAACGTCGTTGATACTTCACCTCGAAGTGTTGACTCTGTCCTGAACTAGTCGTTTGTTTTTTATGTTCTACAGGCCGAATTAGTGGATTATTCTGATGATTCCAGTGACAATGAAAAAGACGACATAACCACCAAATATAAGATCGTCGTCCAATCTGGAATGCATAAAGTATCGGCCAGGCCATGACTTCTCCCTTACTATGATATGGTTCGGTGGGCATTAGACCATGTGGACATACCAACCAGAACCATCATCAATTGGCAGAGGGTCACCATCGAGACTTTTAGACCTGAACAATTGCAGGCTATGTACAAGTTGCCTACCATGTCAGACCTTACATACGATGTCGAATTCTTAGAGAAGTTAAAATAGAAGGAATGTGTGCAATATGACAAGACTATGCCCAACTTAATCAGATATTGGGTTTCACACCCTGCGAAGTTCAAGGCAGACAGTAATCGTATATATTCAATAGCTTCCTTGGAACCACAGTTCAAGTATATAGCTATGATGACCTGCATATTATATGGGAGAGAGGACACCTCACATTTATTTCTTCAATGGGTGCCCCTAATACATCAAGTCGCCGAAGGCTGTTCTTTCGACTGGGTGAAAATGATGTCTGATAGCTTGACCAGTCGAGTTACAGAGTATCGGGCGCAAAAAGAGAGAAAAAAGATTTCTTCATTTTTTATGTCTGCATACATTATGCACGCTGTGTTCTTTCTAACACCCTTTCCCTTAATGAGATGGAGTTGGAGTCCAGTAGAGGCTGCGCCCATCCACGTCTATCATACAAAATTTTGGGAAAACAAAGCGGCATATTTCGTATATGAAATCTTTAATTGGGTAATGGTACCGCTGCATGTCACTATTTTCGGCCACCCGCCACCCAGGACCTCGAACAATATAGTGAGGAATTTGAGCAGTATAGCTGACTGGTATGTAGAAGTTGAATTCTCATATCTTAGAGTTTTTGGGGCTTATGTTCCCCCACATGCATTGCCATTATTCATCCCCGACAGGTTGTCTTGTCGTGAGGTTGCTAGACAAACAATAATCAGTGACATAAGAAAGGAGCTTAAGGGATATTCAAAGAAGGTATGGCCACCTTTTCCTGTTCATTTAAATTCATATTCTTTTTTAGATTTCAAGCATGCTAAAGTTGAGGCAGCAGCCCTGGAAGACGTAAAATTGGTTCTTATTGAATTCAAGAAGCATGATCCGCAAAGGGTCGTAAGTAATCATTTGGCTACTTGCAAACTCAAGAGGTTCGAACAAGAAAATTCGCCCTCGGATGAAATTTTCCGAGGCACAAGATCTTATGCTGAGATTTTAGCTCGGATACAAACCCTGGAACTTGAAGAGAGGGCCAATGTTCTGAAATTCCAAGACTATTGATGCAGTTGTCTTCCCACAGTATTACGGGGTGAGAATCTGAGTACAATGGAGGTGAAACAAAAAGATGCCGAAGGCTCCAAAGATGCGACACCCAGTCAAGAAAAACACCAAGACGGGAAAGATCAAACTAAGAGTTCGAAAGCAGAGATAAAGACTCCCGACCTGTCGAAAAAGCAGACTCTGGTTACTACTCTGGGGCAACCAAAGCAAGTCGGAGATCCCATCGCATCCATTACTCCCTTGCAGTCATCTCAGGGAAACATTGATGTAGGGTGGATTTTAAATGAAGAATTGAGACCCATAAGGATGGAAGAGCTCCCCCCAATTGAGTTCTTCTTTGATAAGAAGAGAAAGGCTGTGGTAAAGAGAGAATTATATCAGGAAGGGGAATCAACAGCCAAGAAGTACAAAGTATTGACTGATGGAAAAGACAAAAAGAATGAACAATTCGCGACAGAAATAGTTGGGACATTAGGGGCATATGCCACAGTGAATCAATTTTCAGTCGGGGTTTTGAAAAACCAGCTGAAGTGAAAACATCGCCTTATCAAAACCATAGAAGCCAGACTAGCCACAACAGAGGGGGATACCAAAGACCAGGTGAGTGTAGGGATAGAACAAGCAAGGTTAGTCGATAAAAGTGAGATAGAGCTGTTGAAAAGCTAAGCTCGGACAAGAAGAGCTAGTGGTTCGGAATGGTTAGATACAAGTGGGCCAACAAAATGACTTAATCGAACAACTACAGGCTAGAGTGGAAATTGCCGAAAGTAAAGTTATAAATATCAGGATGTTCTAGTCCCAGACGATGGAGATTCGGAGCTGAGTTTCTACGGCCCAGTGAAATTTACTTGCCAAGGTAGAGGTGATTCGGGACAACTACTTACTTGTTAATCAAGTTTTGGAAAATTTATTCGTCAGAGAAAGAGAAGCTGGAGAAGCTCGGGTCACTTTTCAAGAGGCTGTAATAGCTACAAACAACAGAGAATCGGGAAGTACACCCAGGTTTTCCATTTTGGAGCAGACCAGAGGAAATATTTTATTAAAAGAATGGGAGCATAGTATCTCAAAAGGTAAGTTGCAAGACAAGAGGGTAACAAAATATTTAGAAGAGGCTTTTGGTTCTATAGATGGTAATCTGTTAGGCATTGATAGAGAAGGTAATGCCAAGGCATTAAGTTAAATGAATATAGTGAAAATCTCACTTGATTTAAATGAAAAAGAGGAAAGAGATTCGCCTGAGATCTCACAAGTGACTATGGCAGACATAGTCCAAATAGATAAATGTATGATTAAACCAAGTGTGCAATTGTGCACTATCGACATCATAGACAGACAGATGGAAGAAAGGTTACCAAAATTAGCTTGAGATTGTTACTCTTTTGAAGCCAATTGTCAAGCAGAACCGTCAAGGCTGATATCTCGGCTGGTGGAACGGCATGTCACTTGTACCGAGCATGCATGAGGACAATCTTCTGGCACCAAATAAAGACAGAGATGAAGAAATGAAACGATTGCTCTCCTCCTTATCATAACTAAAAATTTTGCAAGGATTGAGATTCCATCTTATGTAAAACTGTATAAATATACCATAGAAAGAAAGAAAAAGGGCTAGACCTTTTTGTGTCTATTGTAATAGAGGTTTTCCATTTTGAGAGTTAATATAAAGAAAATCCGAAGATTCTCAATTCCGTCATGACTGTGTTATGAGTTTGTTTCCTTGTATCTCATATTTTGTTTCATTTCATATTTGTATCTGATGAATGCTTCCCTATAATTTAATACAACCTCTACTATAGTGAATGAATTTTGGTTTTATATATTGTTTACTATTTTTCCTCTGTACCAACTATCAATAGGTATAAGACCAGTCAACACTTTCAAAATTCTATATATATTTTATGCTTCATCGGGTTATTTCTTTACATTTTTCTTCTTCTGTTTATACGTGATATTCTCCCTTGATAGGAGCCTTACTCGATAGACATCTTAATGTTTTCTCCCACCTCATACATTTTTATTAATGTATAACTCAGTTACGGGAAAGGGCCTTTGGTTTGCACCCCTTTTTCACTCCTGAAACTGTAAACTCTCTTTTATACGACCGGAATTGTGACAACACTTAAATTCCCCCTGAGATTTTATTATCTTTTTGTTCCTCCATGACTGTCCCTATAACAAGACAGCCTAATATTGAACCCAAACTATCAGATATAACACATATTGCCTTAAACCTTTTTGATACTACTCTTAAAACAACCACTACCCGGGTTGAACTCAAACGTTCATGGGCAGTGATTGAACGGGATATAAACATCCAGGAACAGTTGGAAGCTAGACAACGCCAACACAGAAATCATCCCTAGTTTCCCTTGCCAAAGGTTGACGTTTCTTCCTTCTGTAACCTTTACTCACTTTCGGATGCCTAGACACTGTACTTCTAAGCCTTAAGTACAGGCTCTGGAACAACATCTTTTTGGCACCGTTTCCGGGGACTGAAGTTACGAAATATTTTTCCCTAGGAAAACGACATTTATTTCGTTGAAAGTGCCACCCTTTGATAGTGAACAAAGAGTGCACACCTTTTAAAGGCTTTCCAATATTTCACTTGGCAACCCCACGACTAATAAGCTGGCATCCGGATGAAGGAATACCAGGCAAAACTCGGATGGTAAACAGACCACACCCGTTACCGACCCTGAGAAAATTTTAAAGACGAGAGGATCTCTTAAGATGACCCCTGCAGTGTATGAGCCTAAATACCCGCAACTGAAGACCAAAAGTTCTTCTGAACCTTCGACTTCGCGTAGACCTCTCTTTGATACTAAGGATCTAACATCGAATTACTTCGAATTTAGAATCAAAACTTGTCCGATAACCCCTGCAGAACATAAAGGAAAAATTCCTGCAAAAAATTTATATACTGTTGATATATCATCGACTCTTCAGTTGAATTTCGCGACCTCACATAGTCTCGAAGAATATTTCACACATCCATCTTCCACACCCGTTGGTTCCCCTAACTACATCTTTTGCAAGTCTGAAGAGCCAATCCCTCGCATCCTTGACCAGTCATCCTTGGATTTTTCACCCCACGAAGAAAGTAAATATTCACTTTTAATCTTCCAAAACCCCCTTTACAACTTTCCACTAATAACGATGGCATCAACCGGAGGAGGAGGTGGAGGGTTATAGCAGGAGGAGGTGGAGGAGCTCCTGGAGGAGGATTCGGAGGCTAAGGGCATGCCCCCCCTCCTAGAGTGTTTTTGAAAGTGGCAACAAGATATGCTCCCTTGGTATTGCCCATTCCTCTACATGACCTTCCCGAAAATTATATAATTTTTTTTTCGAAATTCACTGGGGAAGGAGATCTCACCGTAGTCGAACACACAAATTTCTTTGATCAATTCATAGACATCCTAGCTATTGAACATGAGGACGTGTATTTGAGGCTTCTTGTCCAAACCTTCGAAGGTCAGGTCCGAACTTGGTTTCAGAGTCTACCTGTAGGATCTATCTTGTCTTATGACGCCTTGGAAGATGCTTTCCTTAGACAATGGGGCAAAAGAAAGGACTACCTATATTATTTAACTGAGTTTGGGTCTTTAAGAAAAACGAATTCAGAAATAGTTATGGATTTTATTCAAAGATTCAACAAGCTGTATAACAAAATCCCAACCGAGGTTAAACTGTCCCAACCTGCGGCCAAAGTAACTTTCGCGGGGGCTTTCGAACCAGATTTTGCACTCCTTTTGCGAGAAAGAAGGGGAGCCACTCTAAACCAAATGCAATATGACGCTGTAGAATTTGAGTCAAATATGATGGCTTCTGGTAAGCTTAAAGATAAATTAGAAATGGGAAACTGAGAAACTAAACGCTTTAGAGAACAAGCAGGGTCGTCAGGGTCTACTAGATACACAGATGACAAAGTAGACGATATGGCCAGGGTAATTAAGGAACTGTCTAATAAAATATCCATAATGGAGCTAGAACAAGCCAAAGATGATTCTTTTTTCAAAAAGGATTTCAAGAGGAACCCCAACCCCCCGAACCAGCAAAGATAGATAAAAAATGAAGACCAAAAAAATACAAACTCCCCTAAAGAATGAAAATTTTATAGGAGCGAATGATCTCCAAGATTTCAGATATTCAGATAATGATGTCATGAAATTCGGTGATGACTGCACACAACCCTATCTGACTAGAGAAGATTATGAAAAATCTCTAAACATTCAACAATCATCAGTTAAGGGTGAAGACAGAGATCATACTGACCTTCGCAGCTCTCATGAAGAAACCAAAATGATAATGGCTGAGGTCCAACCTAAGTATAACTTGAGATCTAAGAGTAAGCCCATTTCAACTACTCAACCTAAGAAAATTCTCCCAAGAGGTCCAACTTATGAGCCTACTTCGGAAGAAACCTTATTACCTAGCAACAAAATGAAAGTAGTAAGCACACAAGAGTTTGAAGTGGGAAAAGTTGAGACCCAAGCACAAGGAACCGAAACATCTAATAAAATTACGCCTTCAACCAAGACCATGAGAAATAAAGCGGTCCAGAAAAATAAGTTAGAAAGGAAGGATTCATAAGTCCCAACTAGAGAAACAAACAAGGTGAGTGGAGTTTTCAGTTTCAAAAACAAGATAAATAAAATTAAGATACCAATCCCTCTGGTAGAATTAGCAAAAACCCAGTTTATCGGAATCATATTACCAAAGTGATAGGTGTCTCAGAGCTAGAAAGCTAGTCTGACATTTTAAACTTGGAAGATGATAAACTCAACATCACTTTTGGTCCACATTTTGAAGGGGCCAAAGACACTGTTGCTCCCTTTTATATCACCTTAAATGTATACGATCAACTGCTACATAATTGCATGCTAGACTTCAGAGCCTCCCATAAAGTGATGGCCTCCCATAACGTGATGCCTAAAATTATTATGGACAAGTTGGGTCTCCAGATCACTAGACCTTATGGAGATCTTTACTCTTTTGACTCGAGAAGAGTTAAGTGTATGGGAATGATAAATGAATTAGTAGTTACCCTATCATAGGTCCCAGTTAAGAGTATCTTGATGGATGTGGTTATTGCTGATATTCCCCCCAAGTATGGATTACTGTTGTTTAGGTCATGGGGAGCCAAGATGGGGGTTCTCTTCAACTGGATATGACATTCTCCACAATTCCTATGTTTGGTGGGAAATTTACTTGGCTGTACAGAGAGATGAGGTTAGCATATACCGTAAGCGACCCTCAAAATCCAAACAATTTCCCTATTTACATTGCAGATCAAGATTTAGGAAATTGTACCTTATCTTTTGACGACAGTTTAGATGGTTTTCCAGAAGAAAATGATATAGAACAGGAAGAGTCAAGTTACATGACCAAGGATATGTGTAGCACCGGTATCTGGAAAATGTTTTTTGACGGTGCCTCATCATGTGATGGGGCTGGTGCAAGAGTTCTTTTAGTGGCTCCCGAAGGAAAGTTCGTTGTTCCTTTTTCTTACAGACTGCAATGGGATATAGATTATACTAAAAACGTATGTGAATATGAAGCATTGGTCTTAGGATTAGAGGCTTCTAGGAAGCTAAAAATAAATAACCTAAAGGTATACGAAGATGCAGAGTTAATAGTCAAACAAATAAATCGATAGTACCAAGTCAAGCATCCTAGATTAAGATCATACAGGAATTATGCTTGGGATCTGATGGAAAAAATTTTCTCGTCTGTAAATGTCCACTTCATCCCACGCATAGAGAACTTACATGCTGATGCATTAGCTAAAGAGTCTTCAACTTTCACTCCTCCTACAACCTTTAAATTGAAGTATCACAAAGAGATAAGACACAGACCATCTATACCAGATAATATCCAGCACTGGTAGGTTTTTGAGGATGACGAACAAATTAAGAAGTTTCTTGAAGCAGTAGGTGAATTTTTTGAAACTCATGCAGACCAAGAAAATCAAAATGACCAGATATGGATCATGCAAGAAGGGGAGGATCCTCAAGATTTCCAAGACAAAATTGCAAATCATCGTATGCTGGTCCTAAAAAACAACTAGATTTCGAAGGGACTGATCCCTCTGGAAAGGCTGTTTGATCAAAACAACATACCTATAAAATCCACCTTACAACCCCAACCAGAAGAGGTTGAGGACCGTGACATAGGAACCAAAGAAGAGTTCATGATGGTTAAAATATCTAAACTTCTCCCCCCTGAAATAAAGGACAAATATAAGGACCTATTTAGACAATTTAAAGACGTTTTTGCCTGGTCTTATGACAAGTTAAGAAATTACGACACTACTGTGATCGATCACAAGATACCTTTAAAACTTGTTGTCAAACCTTTTAGACAAAAGCTTAGGCATATCAACTCTATTTTATTACCTGTGGTCTAGAGAGAAGTGAAGAAAATTTTGGAGGCAAAAATTATAGTACCTTTGAGATATTCTGACTGGGTGGTGAATCTGGTCCTGGTCAGAAAAAAAAGTGGAGAAATCAGACTGTGTGTGGATTTCATAAATTTAAATAAGTCCTCTCTTAAAGACAACTATCCGCTGCCTAAAATGGATCATGTGCTAGGAAGGGTAGTTGGGGCGAATAGAATATCTATGATTGACGATTTCTCTGGATATAATCAAATTGCCATGAATGAACAAGATAAAGAAAAAACTACTTTTACTACTCCTTGGGGTACGTTCATGTATGATAAGATGCCTTTTGATTTGATGAATGCAGGAGCCACGTTCCAACGCGCTATGGAAATCGCTTTCATCGGAGAGAGGGATAATTTCATAGTCATCTACCACGATGATTTAACAATCTTCTCCAAATCTGACGAACAAATCTGGTACATCTTAAACAAACATTCGAAAAATGCCGCAGGTTTGGTCTATCCTTAAACCCCAAGAAATCCCACTTCTCCATGCAAGAGGGAAAATTACCGAGTCATATTATATTTAAGGATGGAATTAATATTGATCCTAAGAGAGTTGAAGCAATAAAGACTATAAGCATTCCCATAAATGTAAAAGAAATTCAATCTTTGTTAGGAAAAATAATTTTTTACGAAGATTTATCCCAAATTTTGTTGAAATTGTAAAATTGATCACAGATATGCTGAAAAAGAACAACAAAGTAAAATGGACAACATAAGCCAAAGCGTCGTTCGCACATATTAATAAAGTAATAGCCGACGCACCTGTATTGGCAAGTCTCATTTATCTGAAAGTCTTTCCTATTTTTTCATTTGCCTCCGAACACATGATTGTTGCAGTGCTCCTCCAAAAGAACGAGGAGGGTTTCGAACAACCAATCACCTTTTTCAGCAAGAGTCTCAGAGATGAAAAACTTAAATATGATATAATAGAAAAAAAAGTGTACGCCATGGTAAAAGCACTGAAGGCATTTAGAACATATGTGTTGCACTCCAAGATCATTGCGTACGTACCAACTAGTTCTGTGAAAGATATTTTCGTACAATCAGATAGTGACGAGAAAAGAGGACGATGATTGGCCAAGATTCAAGAATTTGACCTAGAAATCAAACCTACTAAATTAATAAAAGGACAAGGCCTGGCCAAACTTTTGGCTGAATCAAATCTCAAAGATCTAAATATAAATTGCCTATAGGGATATGAGGAAAATATGAACGTAAGCAAGCTTGATGAACCAACAAGTGAAATTAAGATCGAGGAGAAGTTTGCATTATCAGAATGGTACTGAAACATAGTATCCTACCTACTGACTCTAAAATGCCCGAGGGAACTATCACCATCAAAAGACAGGACTTTAAAGCTTCATGTGGTTAAGTATTATATCGCCGAAAATCAACTATATTGGAAAGACCCGCTCGGTTTCTTGTTAGTCTGCTTAGTCAAATCGGAAACAGAAAGGGTTATAAGTGAATTTCATGAAGGAGTTTGTGGAGGACATCACACTTGGAGGGCCACAACTTACAAAATTCTAAGGGCTGGGTATTACTGGCCAAAACTCTTTTCAGACGTTAACGCCAAAGTCCGAGCCTGTAACCCTTGTCAGATATTTGCAAGTAAACAAAAACTCCCGGTGCTACCTTTAGTTCTGGTCAAAACTGAAGCCCCTTTTCAACAATAGGGGCTATATTTCATAGGAGAAATTAATCTGCATTCTAGTGCCCAACACAAGTGGATCTTCACTGCCACAAACTACTTTACTAAATGGGTGGAAGCTATTCCGACTAAGAGGGAAAATGACTCGGTGGTAATAGAGTTCTTAGAAGACAATATCCTGTCAAGATTTGGCTGCCCCCAAAAGATAGTCACGGATAATGCCTAGGATTTCAAATCTATGGCTATGATCAACTTCTACCAAAAGTATAATATCATTCTTGGCCATTCTACAACATACTACCCCCAAGGAAATGGATTGGCTGAGTCGTCTAACAAGAGCCTGATCAATATAATTAAGAAAGTGTTGGATGAAAAAAAAAGGTCTTGGCATGTACATTTAAAGTACGCTTTGTGGGCGAATCGCATAGGCACTAAAAAGTCTATCGGCATGTCTCATTTTCAGATGGTATATGGGATAGATGTGGTGTTACCAATAAATTTAGCACTCCCCATGATGAAGTTGTGGCAAGATCAGAAAGAAGAACCTAATCATGTCACCAGGAGGATAAACCAGCTAATCGAGGTTCAATAGCACAGGGTTGAAGTACATGAAAAGATGCAGAAGTATCAAGACAACATGAAGGCATTATTCAACCATAGGGAAAAGGACAAAGATTTCCTCCCAGGTGATTTAGTACTAAGGTGGGATGCAAGGAGGGAAGAAGTAGCGAAACATGGCAAATTCGATCACCTCTGGTATGGGACATTCAGAATCTCGACTCTCGAAGGAAAAAATTATTTTCTACTGGAAAATATAGATGGTGAAATCCTCAATGCCCCTGTCAACGGGCGTTATCTGAAACATTATATGACATAAACAGTCGCCAAAAAAAAAAAAAAAGGGAGTTCATTTAATTTCAGATTTATATATTCATATATAGAATGTTTACTTGTGTATATATATTTTCCATTTCATTTTGTTATGTTGATTTTCTTTCATGAATTTTCGATACCTTTCAGAAAGCCTCGATAACCTTCGTATTTGCCTCATACAGAATTCCAGCTGCACCCAAAGCAAGCAGGAGAAGTAAATCGAAAGTTGGTGTCAGAAATAAATCGGCTTAAATAGGTGATACCAAAGATTTTGGATATTGTGCAAAGAAAATGAAACGATGAGGTAAAGGTGAGATTTCCTAAAAGACTTGTTCTGAAGGGATATTAAAGAAAGCCGAGGTAACCTCATTCAGACAACAACATCGTCCGAACTAATAAATAACATAATGTTTCCTTGTTTAATCATTTAAGAAAGAATAAGACAAATTAAACAAGTCACTCAAATTAAAGCAGTCAGTCAAAGTAAAGTGCCCCCGAAAAAGATTTACAAGAGTCAGTTTTGAATTTTTAACTTTTGTTTTTTAGTCCATAAATCACTATCTATCACCCTTTTCTGTCTTCGAGTTTACCTTTTAAAAAGTCAGCATCTTTCCATTTCGCATACGTAGGGAGGAGAGATTTTGTATCAAAGTCGAGAGCTTCAAAGCAGATTATGGAAAGAAAGCGGGTCTTCAAAACTCCTCGGTCCCTTGCTAAACGAAGGGACACTTAAAGTGATCCTGACTTTCCTAGGTTTTTCAACAATTTTGGAGGATTGAGGCTTGCTCAAATAGAATACCCTAAGAAATTTATTTTCCCTTTTTTGCCTGAGAACGAAGGTGTTGTGAAGGTTAAGGGAAGGTTGTTACCGAGTAATCAAAGTGAGTTGATAGAACTATAATGCAAAATATTACACAGATATCATCCCTGATACAAACTGATTGCCCCCATCTTCGTGCTTTAAACAAGCATATTATAAGACAGGTGGTGAAAGGAAATTCGGAAATGATTGCCCCCATCTATTCCAAGAGACAATGAAAGGAAATTCAGAAATGATTGCCCTCGTCTCATCATTTAAATACACAAATATATTCCGAAGTGGTGAATGGAAATTCAGTAAAAGGGGCCAGATAACTTCACCGGGGTATTGAACAGGCTCGCTGGCAGTGAAGCAATATATGAGATATCTGTAAGGCTTTTATACATGAATATCACTCTACTCTGGTAACCAATTATTTTAAAAAAAATCATGATTTACATCCCATGTTCAGACAGGGCTTCCTGATTAAAAACATATAATCTTCTTCTTTTGATACAAGCTGATAGCCACAAGATCTGTTGGGTCTCCTAGAACTATTTTGATTGTCTTAAGGCAGACCTGAATTTAGTAACGGGAAGGGGAAAGTCGTGAAAGGGACTACGGCTAAGTTTAAAAAAGTATCTGAGTTTGAAAATATTTTCAAAGGTAAAAAACTAAGTCTCTTTCCCCTTCGATATCCTGTTCTTAGGAACCTATTTGCTGAATTGAAGACATTGACTCCATTTACCCAATATCGGCATGTGGTCTACTGTTCTTCCTGTTACAAGAAAACGGGATCCCTAGTTGGAGCCTATGTTGGAGCCGCCTTTGTTTTTTAGCCCATCTTGAATTTCATGTCTTAATGCTCGAAATCGAAAGATGGTTTTCGAATTTTCCTTCTGTGGTTTCAAAATCTTTGAAGTCTTATCATGCGAGCCGCGATAGTTTTCATAATCTCAAGGCGAGTTCTACTTTTTGTCAAATATTTTTCCCTCTTTATTTTACCTCGGGATTTTGTATGTCGGATGCTATAGATCACATAGTTCACAAGTCCCGAGCAACAAAATGGCAAAATCGTTTTAAAATTTTACCCAGGTTAGTAACGAGAGTAAAATTTTCCTAAATTATGTTTAAGCATCATTGGGGTTTCGCGTCTCGACATTTACTAAATCCAAAAGTCTTACTGTCGTAACATCGATAGCCGAAACCACAAATTTCTTGTTTTAGTAACCCACATTAAGTTTAAAGGTAAAAGCTTAGCTGTGGTTAAGTTTTGTCTGAAATTTGCAACTCGACGTATTTTCTTTTAAAAAGCTACACTGTCAAAACCTCGAGTCGCAAAGTTGTGATAAAGATATGAACATAATTAATTAAACACTTAATCTGATTTTATCCTCCCTTTTAATTAAAACATACCATCGCGATCTCGCGGTTTCGCAACTCGGCATACAAACTTCTCGGAAGCTATACCTTCGAAGCTCTGAGTTGTGACATTGCGATATAAATAATCATGTAATTAATTAAACGCCTAATCACAATTACATTTTTATTAATCAAAGTCAATCATTGCAATTTTAGGTGTTAGAGATTCAAAGGGTTAAAGCAAAGATTCTCAATGTAGTGAGTACCGAAAGATTAATTAACTTTGGTAAAACCTAATTAATTGAACTAAGCCAGTACTTCCTGTGATTTGAAGAATGCACAATTTACGAGGCAGTCTTAATTCTTCCTTACTCCAACTAACATTTCGAACCACCAAAATTTATGGCATTAATTAGAAACAAGGCGAATCGAGAAGTAAATATTGGGTTTTTATTGCTAAATTTATATTTAAGCGTGATTTGACCGATCTGTTCTTAAAAATTACCGTGTTTTAGAATATATAGTTCTGTTATTCGTTATAAAAAATTCATTTCTATATTATGCAGAGCACACTTTTCTCAGTGAACTAATTTATGTGTGTATACATATTTTTATCGCAGAAGAGGTAAAGCAGGATCTCTCGTCATGGCCCCGCGAAAAGCGTCTAAATACAACGTTGAGGTTTCGAGACAAGGCTCGGACAACGTCGCTAATACTTCACCTTGAAGTGTCGACTCTGTCCCAAACTGGTTGTTTGTTTCTGATGTTCTACAGGCCGAATTAGTGGATTATTCTGATGATTCTAGTGACAATGAAAAATATGACATAACCACCAAATATAAGATCGTCGTCCAATCTGGAATGAATAAAGTAGTGGCCAGGCCACGACTGCTCCCTTACTATGATATGGTCTGGTGGGCATTAGAATATGTGGACATACCAACCAGAACCATCATCAATGAGAGGAAGGTCACCATCGGGACTTTCAAACCTGAACAACTACAGGCTATGTACAAGTTGCTTACCATGCCAGACCTTACATACGATGTCGAATTCTTGGAGAAGTTAAAACAGAAGGAATGTGTGCAATATGAAAAGACTATGTCCAGCTTAATCAAAGATTGGGTTTCACACCCTGTGAAGTTCAAGGATGACAATAATGGTATATATTCAATAGCTTCCTTGGAACCACAATTCAAGTATATAGCTATGATGACTTGCATATTATACGGAAGAGAGGACACCTCACATTTCTTTCTTCAATGGGTGCCCCTAATACATCAAGTCGTCGAAGGATGTTCCTTCGACTGGCTAAAAATGTTGTCTGATAGCTTGACCAATTGAGCTACAGAGTATCGAGGGCAGAAAGAGAGCGGAAATATTTCTTCATTTTTTATGTCCGCATACATTATGGACGTCATGTGCTTTCTAACACCCTTTCCCTTAATGAGATGGAGTTGGAATCCAACAGAGGCCGAGCCCATCCACGTCTATCATTCAAAATTGTGGGAAAACAAAGTGACAGATTTCATATATGAAATCTTTAACTGGGTAATGGTAACGCTGCATGTCACTATTTTCGGCCACCCGCCACCCAGGATCTCAAACAATATAGTGATGAATTTGAGTAGTATAGTTGACTGGTATGTAGAATACAAATTCTCATATCTCGGAGTTTTCGAGGCTTCTGTTCCCCTGCATGCATTGCCATTATTCATCCCCGACAGGCTGGCTTATCATGAGGTTGTTAGACAAACAGTAATCGGTGGCATAAGCAAGGATCTTAAGGGATATTCAAATAAGGTATGGCCACCTTTTCCTGTTCATTCAAATTCATATTCTTTGTTAGATTTCAGGCATGCTAAAGTTGAGGCAGTAGCCCTGGAAGACCTAAAATTGGTTCTTATTGAATTCAAGAAGCACGATCCACAAAGGGTCATATGTAATCATTTGGCCAGTTGTGGACTCAAGAGGTTTGAACACAAAAATTCACCCTCGGATGAAATTTTCCGAGGCACAAGATCTTATGCCAAGATTTTAGCTCGGATACAAACCCTGACACCTAAAGTGAGGGTTGATGTTATGAAATTCCAAGAACATCGACACAATTGTCTTCCCGTAGTATTACGGGGTGAGAATCCGAGTACAGTGGAGGTGAAACAAAAAGATGTGACACCCAGTTAAGAAAAAAACTAGGATGGGGAAGACCAAACTAAGAGTCTGAAAGCAGATATAAAGACTCGTGACCTACCGAAAAAGAAGACTCTGGTTACTACTCTGGGGCAACCAACTAAGCAAATCAGAGATCCCATCGCATCCATTACTCCCTTGTAGTCATCTCAGGGAAACATTGATGCAGGGTGGATTTTAAATGAAGAATTGAGACCCATAAGGATGGAAGACCTCCCCCCAAATGAGTTCTTCTTTGATAAGAAGAGAAAGGATGTGGTAAAGAGAGAATTCTATCAGGAAGGGGAATCGACAGCCAAGAAGTACAAAGTATTGACTGATGGAAAATACAAGAAGAATGAACAGTTTGTGACAGAAATAGCCGGGACATTAGGGGCATATGCCACAATGAATCAATTTTCAGTCGAGGTTTTGAAAAACCAGTTGAAGAGAAAAAATCGCCTTATTAAAACCCTAGAAGCTAGACTAGCCATAACAGAGGGGGCTGCCAAGGACCAGGCGAGTGTAGGGATAGAACAAGCAAGGTTGGCCGATAAAAGTGAGATAGATCTGCTCAAAACTAAGCTCGGACAAGCAGAGCTAGTGGTTTGGAATGGTTAGATACAAGTGGGCCAGCAAAAAGACTTAATCGAACAACTACAGGCTAGAGTGGAAATCGATGAAAGTAATGTTATAAATATCAGGATGTTCCAGTCCCAGGCGATGGAGATTCGGAGAAGAGTTTCTACGGCCTAGCAAAATTTACTCGCCAAGCTAGAGGTGATTCGGGACAACTGCTTACTTGTTTATCAAGTTTTGGAAAATTTATCTGTTAGAGAAAGAGAAGCTGGAGCAGCTCGAGTCCCTTTTCAAGAGGCTGTAATAGCTACAAAAAACAGAGAATCGGGAAGTACTCCCAGGTTTTCCATTTCGGAGCAGACCAGAGGAAATATTTTATTAAAAGAATGGGAGCATAGTATCTCAGAAGGTAAGTTGCAAGCCAAGAGGGTAAAAAAATCTTTAGAAGAGGCTTTTGGTTCTATAGATGGTAATCTGTTAGGCATTGATAGAGAAGGTAATGCCGAGGCATTAAGTCAAATGAATATAGCGAAAATCTCACTTGATTTAAATGAAAAAGAGGAAAGAGATTCGGCCGAGATCTCACAAGTGACTATGGCAGACATAGTCCAAATAGATAAATGTATGATTAAACCAAGTGTGCAATTGTGTGCTATCGACATCATAGACAGACAGATGGAAGAAAGGTTACTGCAATTAGCTCGAGATTGTTACTCTTTTGAAGCCAATTGTCAAGCAGAACCATCAAGGTTGATATCTCGGTTGGTGGAAAGGTGTGTCACTTGTACCGAGCATGCATGAGGAAAATCTTCTGGCACCAAATAAAGACAAAGATGAAGAAATGGAACGATTTCTCTTCTCCTTATCATAACTGAAAATTTTTCAACGATTGAGATTCCATCTTATGTAAAACTATATAAATATACCATAGAAAGAAAGAAAAAGGGCTAGACCTTTTTATGTCGATTGTAATAGAGGTTTTCCATTTTGAGAGTTAATATAAAGCAGATTCGAAGATTCTCAACTCCGTCACGACTGTGTTATTAGTTTGTTTCCTTGTATCTCATATTTCGTTTCATTTCATATTTATATCTGATGAATGCTTCGCTGTAATTTAGTACAACCTCTACTATAGTGAATGAATTTTGGTTTTCTATATTATTTACTGTTTTTCCTCTGTACCAGCTATTAACAGGTATAAGACCAGTCAACACTTTTAGAATTCTATATATATTTTATGCTTCATCGAGTTATTTCTTTACATTTTTATTCTATTTATACGTGAGATTCTCCCTTGATAGGAGCCTTACTCGATAGACAACTTAATGTTTTATCCCACCTCATACATTTTTATTAAAGTATAACTTAGTTACGGGAAAGGGCCTTTGGTTTTCACCCCTTTTTCACTCCTGAAACTGTAAACTCTCTTTTATACGATCGAAATTGAGACAACACTTAAATACCCCCTAAGAGTATATTATCTTTTTGTTCCTCCATGACTGTCCCTACAACAAGACAACCTAATATTGAACCCAAACTATCAGATCAAACACATATTGCCTTAAACCTTTTTTATACTACTCTTAAAACAACCACTACCCGGCTTGAACTCGAATGTTCATGGGTAGCGATTGAACGAGATATAAACATCCAGGAACAATTGGAAGCTAGACAACGCCAACACATAAATCATCCCTAGTTTCCCTTGCCGAAGGTTGATGTTTCTTCCTTCTCTACCCTTTACTCACTTTTGGATGCCTAGACACTGTACTTCTAAGCCTGAAGTACAGACTCTTGAACAACAGTCGGGAAAGGGATTATTGACAGTTTTTCCTTTTGGGCACTGTGAATTGGTGAAAGACACTGCGAAATGTCTCATTTACCTACTAACAAGTCTCAAAATCCATTTTTCATTTGCTATGAACCTTTCTCATTAATCCATAAGTATCCCTGAGTTTAGGCCACCTTTCCCACTAATCTATTTCGCCTTCTTTTCTTATCTTTCCCAAGCATTGCAAAACCCCTGTCCTGGCACTACAAACTATGTACAACAAATCTAGCCCTGCGAACCCTCTGTTCCAATACCTTTTAAAAAACATGTCTTATGCAGGCTCAACCAACTTAATTACACTCCTATCTAGTTTGCACCATGAAATTAGTCACCTGTGAAAATGAACCTGAGTTTTGCAAAAGAGTAGTGATGTTATGAACAAGACCGAGGTTGATAAAACATGTTTTGCAAAGATCTATTCTGATATCCCTTCATGACAATTTTAATAGTCTTTTCCCTTGTTTTCCTGATTGAAAAATACATTGTCTTGTTCCTCGAGGTCGAATGAGCTGAGAAATACATAATTTTTACACAGAACTAGCCTATTGGTAAAGTCTTGCCATTAAAACCCTAATCCTTTGTTTTCCCTCTTTCACCTCTAGCAATTATTAAATCTTGTGGTAAGTTTTTCTTCAAAGAGAATCAATGGATACTATTAATCAAAGGAAGGCTCACAAAGGAGGGGGAATTGTGAGAACAGATCCCTACGATATGAATATTTTTAATTATGAACCCTTGATAATGGAAGTTTTCCAAAGAGTAGGATGCATTAATTTTTGTCAGAAAATGTAGAGAGGGAACCCAGAGGTGGCTAGGGAGTTTTCACTTAACTTCGATGGGACCAAAAATAAGGTTGGGATATTGGATTTTTAGGTGTCTAAATTTTCCATCTCAGCATCAATTGATATACCTAACACTGGTGAGAGATGGTTCAAGGACATGACCCTAAATGTTGCTTTCTCCAAGGAATTCCTCAAACCAGAATACCAAGGGGACAATTTGTTAAAGGGATTTCCCTTAAATCATATGTTGGAGGGTTTTGATAAGATGTTGAAGGCGATTGAAATATATTTTACCTATGGATGGATATTTAACATGATATATCAATACTATATAAGGATACTGCTACACTTCATAGGTAAATACGCCATGAATATCCCTTTCTACCTGTTTATAATTATTGGCAAAATGTCTGACAGGGTTCAAGCTAAATCAAAAGAAATTGATACAAGTGTCTTCCATTTAGGCCTTATAAAGATGATGGTGATGGAGGAATTGAGAAAGAAAAACATGGATTGGGAAGAATTCATTACATCTTCACACTTCTAGCTAAATGTTGCTCCCACTCCACAGTCTAAAATGCAAATCACTCTTCATATTGACAAGACTGTATATTAGAAAATGAACAAGAAAATATCGAGCACTAAGACTGCTAAATATGAAAAAGAAACAAAGGATCATGAAGGAGGAGGATCTTCACAATATTCACAGAGAGAAGCTCCACCTATGCTAGATCCCAGTCCAATAGAGGTTCCTTCAACTAAATCCACAAGTTTGAGAGGAAGGAAGTTGGTGTTTCCTTCACACAGTGCACCTGACAAGGTCAAAGATAGGAGGCCTCTTACCAGAGAAGAAACCAAGAAAGATATCCATGTGAAGGATGATGCAATAGGAGTTTCATTCCAGATGAAAGGTAAATCCATAGTTGTTGAAAAGCCTATTGAAATTATTGACATTACTACTCAAGAAGAGAGAAACCCTACTTTTAAGAGGCTTACACGACAACTTAAATAGGTTGGGGATGAAGTTGATGAAATGAATAAGGAGGAGTTGGTTTAAAAGAGGAAACTTAAGGGAATCATGTACATGTATCGTGAAACTATTGGAAAATCCATATTTATAGCCAAAAGGTTTATGCCCCTCCACAACTAGCTCAAAAACTTATACAGATATAACAAATCTCACCAGGCACAAATCATAAAGCTAAAGATGGAGTTGCAACCTTTCAAAGAGGATATAGCCAAGATATATATGGATATGTTGGCTAAATTTTCAACCAAGAGGAGCTCCAGTGTCAAAAAATGAAGAAGATGAACTTTCTTAAACAATATCAGTTTTGACAATTTCATGTTTATGCATCTTTGAAATTTTTGAGGATGGTTATGCCTTATAAATCATTTTTAAGTTTGGGTTGATCCCTTCAAGTCATATACCATATTATGAATTGATTACAACATTTGAAGCACTGGAGATAGTTTTTGGGATATTTTTGGGTTTTATTAATTGAAATGAGATGCTACAGGAAAGTTCGCAGTGCCTGGCGTTGCGAACTGGCTGATACGGGTTGGCGCTGTGAACTATTGTTCTAGAGGTTTTGAAGGAATAAGTAGCTTCTAGATGATTATATGAATGCATGACAGTTTCTTAAGGGTTAGTTGTAATATGGGAGGCTACCTGCCAAAGGAAGATGCACTCAAATGGACACTTCATCAACCATAAAGAAAATTTTAAGGACGTTTCCAACACTAGCCTAGATTTTAGCATTTTTGTTATTTTCTGTTATCCACCTATTGCCACGCCTCTTTGAGGGCACAAGGATCCTAAGATAAGGTTGTTATTCAAATTGTAAAGATGTCATTGGCAGTCTAGACTATAAGATAGGAATAGTAAGACTAGGAAGGGTTCGAATGGTTGAGAGGAGACTCATATTTTGATTTTGTGGATGTAAAAGAGACATCTTAGATTTTATGTACGAGACTTGATACTTTTTGGCTAATAGAAATAGATCTTTTTCCCTATCATATTGTTTCTTGATTACTATAATTTGTAGTCTGTTGAATTTTTCAATTGATCTTATTGTATCTGTATTGCAATGAAGGAATTTTTGTGATGCTATTTATGATTTATCAGAGTTTCCCTTTTGATTAAAAAGTTATTGTTTTAGAAGGTTTTCTTCATATATCTACTAGTATTACTTGATGTGAGTGGTATATATATTTCACCTTTCTTACTGAAGTATTCCACCTATCCATATTATTCTTTAAACCCCGATCTAAGTTACCCAAAACCTCATTTGCTGGTACATTTTATGTGGGACTTACTGTGATTGACATTGTTTTACTAAGTTTTTGTCCATTCGCCACCTTATAGTAAAAACTTATCTTTAAAATTATTGATGGATATAAGCTTACACTTTAGCAATCAAAGTGTGACTTTCAGTGCTAACAACAAGGTCAACCAATGAGAGTTCACCACATGGCAACCTCCCATTGGCCTATATTGGCATTGGTTACCAAAATTATGGAGTCTACGAGGGTCGAACCTGCGACCTCCATAACCTTTGATGTATACCATATAAACCACATCCAATCCATGGGGAGATTAACATGCGATGAGCTTAAAACTATATAATATGGTTATATTATATACCATATGCCATATATATAACCAACTGATATTCCAACGTATTTTAAACCACATGCCAAATATAACATATGGTTTTATAACCATATAAAACGTGCCAATGAATATGCCAAGGGTTGCGAGGAATAGAACCCTCGACCTCCGCCATTTTATCTAGAGTATTAACCATAATTCCAAGGACTCGTTTGTTATGGTATCCTCACTAATTTTAGTAATGAAGTTGCCAAACGTACTGATAGAGGTTTTGGAGTCCTGAGCCTATATATTGGGAATGAATCCCAATGTGCACACAGTTCGAGGTATGCACAGATTATGAGGTCTGCATGGATCCCGAGGGACAAAATTTTCAATTCAATACATACATTTTTAGGTCATACTGATGTCTCTATTTGCATGATAAGAAAAGTCTAAATATGTTGTCTCGTAAAGCATGCCATGAGGTATATTGACGGAACATAGGAAACTTTATACTCATTTTTCATGATTTATCTCAAGGATCATGAATTTGAGGTCAATGTTGTGATTTGAATTCATTTGTAACAGTCTTATCTGAATTTTCCATTAATGATCATTTAATGCATTGTTTTGTGTGTCGAAGAGGGTGAAATTGAGCCAATTCGGAAATTGGTCAACTTTATAGTCAAATTTTCCATAATTTTGCGAGGATTTCAATGGTGAATTTATTTTCTTATTTCAAGTTATGGAATTAAAGAGAGTCCATTAAATGTCTCTTTGCAAACACATGTTGTCATGTATTTTGGTATTTTGAGATCGTTAAATGCATTCTTATGGTTTGAAGAGAATTGAAAGATGGAGTAATATGGTTATCAATATTGTACAATTTGAGTTTTATTTTTATTTTCTATTGTGTCATCTCATCATTCATCAAACTAATCATCATTTCATGATTTTTTGGATAAATACAACATCATCAAAATTATGCAAACCACCTCAATATGATCAATAAATTAATTCTTGATCAAGTTAGATACTGCATGTTTATATGTAAATAAATAAGTGGTGTCTAAGGATTTTCGGATCAAAGAGAGGGGTACATATTGCAAAGGGGGATGAGAGAGAAGAGGGGGAGATATGTGAGATAAGGGGAGGTGGGTATGAGGGGGTGTTCCAAGAGAGGAAAAGGGGTACGAGGTACATATCAATATATTTTATTGAATGACATATATGAATACAAAGACATATTGTATTATGTACTATGGGTTTGTATAGATTAATATATTTTATTGAGTAAAATATATGAATACAATGACTGATACCATTGTTTTTACAAACCATATGGGAATCTATACTGATAATTGATTTATCCATACACATGATCCATATTTAGATGGAATTGAGGTACACCAATTCATTTATCGATTTTCTTTTCCAAATTAGAGTCAATAAAGATATTGTTCTATCTTCTCAAGTTTGGTATCTTTCTCTTTCTTCTCACAATTTGGGGAATATTTCTATGATATTTGGAAGACTTTATTGGATCTCAATTTTATCCCCTTCTATTCTTCATCTAGTGAAAGTTGTTCTGTTAGCCCTACTCTGAGAGTCTATAAGTGATGTTTGGAAGGGAGAAATAAAGAGGAGAGGCAAGAGTGGTGAGGCAAAAGACTCAAATGAAGAGGAGATTAGCATGAGAAGTTAGAGAGATATAGGGGGAGAGAGG
>ML798393.1:0-12934 GCA_009831015.1 Picea engelmannii | reverse complement strand
AATAGCTTGCACACATCTAGAAGAGTGTGCACATGTTAGAGTGCATGTGTGTTCCTAGGAGTGCATGTGCATTCCTAGGAGTGTGTGTTCATTCCCAAGACTACATGCACATTCCTAGGAGCACGTGCACATTCCTATGAGTGTGTGCAGATTCCTAGGAGCGTATGTGAATTCTTAGGAGCATGTGCACCTTAGTTCAATTTCAAAGTTTTTTGGGGGGTGGGAATGAAAACTATAGCATGCGTGTTTGTTGAGTTGGTTGCCTCAAATTTAGGTTCGGGATGACAAACCTAGTGGTTTGGCCTACAAATACATAAAAACCTCCATTTTTATGTTTACCTCTCAATATCTTTATTTTTAACGTTATTTTTCTTGATCTGGATTTATGAGCAGAATGAAAGGGAGAAAAGATATAATACCATAATATATATATATAGATAAAAGAAACAAATATACAATGAACAATGACTTCTATTGAATAAATAAAATAGGCTGAAACCGTAAAACTTCAGAACTGAAACAAATTGCTCGAATGGTGGTAGTTATCTCTGAGAAGAGATCTGGGTGTGCCGCACATCCATCTGAGCATAATGATTACAATGAGGCTCCATAGGAATTTTTAACATTACTTATGAATGCAAAAACCCTAGACATCCAAAAACCTAACCCTAGGAGATGAAATGCCAAAAGTTACGTGGGCCTGATGGGTAAGTTGGTGCCTCAACTTCCTAGGATCATAAATTTTGCATACGACCTTTGTTTTGGGCGTGTGATATCTCGTTGGAAAGTATTTTAGAGAACTACACATTATGTTGTCAAGCGATGATATCGTTTAGAGTTTGACTGTGGAAAGCCGAAAAAACATTGTTAAGGGTGCCAAAATGGCCTTGGAAGTACAAAAAGATGTACTGACATGAAAAATTCAAAAATAAGTCAATTGTATTAGATGGGAGGCCACCAATCTCCACCTGGAAGCTACATAGGGCTTCAAACAACCCCATAAGTATGGAATCCATAATTACAAAGAAGTACAAAAGAACATGTTGAACTAAAAATTGTCAAGAGGATCTAGTTGGAATAAGTGGGTGGCCACCAATATCCACTTGGATTAGTCCTCCCCATCAGGTGAGGAAAATTCTACTGAATTTGGCTCCGGGTGAGCCACTTGTCTTGGTGTAGGCGCTGCCCTGCCTTGACAACTCGATAAAGATGGATCCTCTGCTGGCGATTTCCCTTGACCTATGTTTCCAATATCTGATTAGTGGATGCATGTTCCATGCAGTCAGGGTTGATATCTATTGGTGTCAAATGTTCTGTGATCTCTGAGCTGTTTAATAATGGTGGAAAATATGGCCGAAGGAGGTCCACATTGAACACTGGGTGCAAGTCAAGGAAGGGTGGTGTGTTGAGCTCAAAAGCATTACTATCCATAACCTTGGTGATAGTGTAAGGCCCATATGAAAGTGGGTGGAGATTCCAATGGGACCCTATAAGGTGCTCTTTTTTCAAATGTAACCCGGCCTTGTCTCCCACCTGAAATTGGTGTGGTATCTGATGTTGATCATGGCACTGCTTGTACTTAGCATTAGATTTCTGAAAAATATCATGGACCTATTGGCGGATGTGTTGAATCCACTCAATGAATATGGTGGCTTTGTCGGCCTTAAATGAAACATGAGAAGATTCTTCCTATGGGGTTGCAAGAGGTAGTACAACATTAATGGGACCCAAGGGTTGGAATCCCAGCTCCACCTGAAATGGGCTATGGTCAGTGGAGATATGGAGATCCCTGTTGTAGATGTGTTGAACATAGGTAAGACTCTCATCCCATGTATGCAGATTCTTAGAGTTGTACATGCACATGATGTGCACAATCATACGATTGATAACCTCTGTCTGGCCATCGATTTGGGGGTGAAAGTAGTGTATTTAGTGAGCTTGGTGTCTGACAGTGACCAGAGACTCAACCAAAATTTGTTGAGGAACCTGTTGTCCCGATATGAGGTGATGGTCTGTGGTATCCAAAAATGGACTCACACCTATTCAAATAAGAGCTTGGTAGTATCTGTCATTGTAATTCTCTTCTTTCAAGTTGTGATAATGGTCATCTTTGAAAACCGATCAACCACCACAAATACACAATCATTTTCGTGCTTGGTGGAAGGAAGGAAAAACATGTAATCTATTGAGATGGATTCCCAAGGCATCTCGGGAGTAGGAAGAGGGGTGTATAAACTTTTCTTCTTGATGGTTGGCTTGGAAATGGCACAGGAAGTGCAAGATCTGATATACTTGCTAACGTCTTGTCCAATTTTTGGACAACAAAAATGATTTGATAGAGCAACCACAATTTTATCCATGCCAGAATGTCCCTCCTTCCGACTGTAGTGAGCTTCCAAAATCATCTTTGCACGCTCACTTTTTGGAACAGAAAGGTGGCCCGGATGGCATAACAATCCATACTAGATGTGAAAACCGATGACATTCATTCCTGTACCCAAGATTTGATAGGTGGTGGAAAATTCAAGGTCATGCTAATAAATTTGGGGCCACTTAGATGCCTCATGTGCATAGGAATGGAGCATTGTGGTGAGGGAAGAAACTGGAGGGTGACTGAGGTAGTCAACGACATGTTTTTTGCTCCCTGTTTTATACTTGATGTTGATATGGAACTGTTGTAGGTATGTGGAACACTTTTGATGGTGGTTGTTCTGCAACTTCCCCTGTGTCTATATGAACTGCATAGGCTTGTGATTAGTGTGGATGGTTTCCTCCTTTCCCAGAATGTAATTTTTCCATTAACGAAAGGATTGCACAATGGAATACATTTCTTTTTCATAGGTGGGGTATTTCTGGACAGTGTCTTAGAGTGTCTTGCTATGGTATGCTATTGGATGACCATGTTGAGTGATAACTGTGCCTACATCATAGTCATAGGCATTAGTATCAATCTCAACCGATTTTTGCATATCAGTTAAGGAGATTACTGGAGTTGAGAAAAAGAGATGCTTTAGATAATAAAATGCTTGTTGTTGTGCCTGAACCCATGCAAAATTTTCCTTTCCACTTCCCTTGGTTACTTGGTTGAGGGCCCATGAAATATGGGAGAATCCCAACACAAACTTTCAGTAGAATTTGGAAAGTACCGAGAAGCTCTAAAGCTCGTTTAGTTTGGTCAGGGTTGGCCAGTCACGAATGACTTGGATCTTAGCTAGATCCACATGTACCCCATGCTCATCAACAATGTATCTCAAGTATTGGACCATGTTCATGCCAAAGGAGCATTTTTCCAAGTTGGCATATAGCTTGTGTTGTCACAGACCAAAAAATGTTGAATATGTTGCATGTACTCCTCTCAAGTTCTGTTGAAGATGAGGATGTCATCCAAATATACCACCACAAAAGAGTTTGTGAAGGGTCTCAATAAATCATACATCAATATCATGAAATTTATTAGTGCATTTGTTAAGCCAAAGGGCATGACCAACCATTCAAATAGACCTTCTTTAGATTTGAAAGTTGTCTTCCATACATCAGTTGGTTTGATGGGAACTTGATGGTAGCCAGAATTTAGGTTAGTCTTGCTGAATAAATTCCCCCCATTGAGTTGGTCAAGAAAGTCATCAATTATGGGAATGGGGTATCGGTTCTTGACTGTGATTTTGTTTAATTATTTGTAATCAATGCAGAGCCACTAGGTCTCGTATTTCTTCTGCACTAACACAATCGGGCTTTCACAAGGGGAGGAGATGGGTCAGATGTGCCCCTTTTGAAGCAACTCTTGGATTTAATGCTTGATTTCTTCATTTTCCATCAGTGAGAGACGATAGGCTGGTCCATTAGGTAGAGGTGCACCATGGGTTAGATCAATTGGATGATTAACTTGGCAGTGCATTTGTACCCCGGTGGGTGAGGAGAAGATGTATACGTACTCTTCCACAATCTCATCCACTTTATTTTGCTGCAAATAGAGGTTTTGTGTAGAGGTCATAGATTTGGAGGTGACCTTCTGCTTACTACTAGCATGGATTAGAAAGAAGAAAAAATTCCCAGTCTGTGAAATGACCGTACTTCATTTCTTAGCAGAGATTAAAGAAAAAACAGTAGGCGGTGCTACCTCTGGTATCATGTACAATTGTCTACCCAAAGTAATAATAACACTGCAGGGTCTAGACTCATACACATCATGTCGCTTCCACAAATATGGTTGGCCTAAAAGAACATCACAAAATTCAAGGGGTTCAATATCACACAATACCTCGTCTTTGAAGGGCTTGATGTTGTAGGGCAGATGACACTGTTGGCTGACACATATATCTCATCCTCGGCGAAGCCAACTGATGGTGTAGGGATGCAAGTGTGGTGTTATCAGCAGGTCCAACCACTTGACGACCTCTGCTAAAATAAGGTTCTTCTTACTGCAGCTATCAATAATGAAATGCATCGAAGTCCCGTTTACCCACAAATATGAGTGAAAGAGGTGTTCCCCTTCCTCTCGTTCTTCTGGTTTGCTTGGATGGACTTTGGTGGTAGCGAAAACAACACTGGATTCAACATCGATGATCCATGTCCCACTTTTTGGATTTTATTCGGAGTCAAAATCTACCTTTGACTTGGAATATTTCAGCTTGGACACTAGTGACTACTTGGAGTGACATTCTTCGGTGTTGTTCCAAGGGATTTTAGGGTATTCACACCACTTTCCCGTGTCCTTCGAATTCTCATTAACCTTCTTGGGTTGAGGCTTGGAATACTTTTCCAAAGAGAGACCATATTTGCTATGTCCCTTTTTTGGTGGGTTGGGACCACCTTTTCCCTACTTCAGCTGTGAGGAATTTGCAGATCCAAACTCTTGCCTCTTCCACTTAAATTTCTTCTCAATCTTGACAACATATCTATAAGCCGCATCCAATGATGTGATGTCCAGAAAATCCATTTATGTTTGAATGTATTTGTGTAGACAACCGCAGTATTTGAGCACTAGATGTCGTTCATAGTCTTTGATACCCAATTTGGTGCATAGAGTATGGAAAATATTGGTGAAATCTGGTACTTTTTGGTCCCTTTCTTGATGCAGCATGGTCCATATTGTGTACTAGTCCTCGTAGCTTCCAACAGGGTAGTATTGTTCTTTAATGGCATCCTTGAAGGAATCCTAGGTGGGGACGACCACAAATATTGTAGATTCCTCTGTGGTCCTTTACTCAGAGTACGTATCCCACCAGTCCTTAACATGGGGGGCGACCTTGAGGAGTGCAAAAGTAATATTTTCCCTATTAGAAAAACTGTGGACCGAAAAATACCCTTCAAGTAGATTCAACCATTTATCTACATCATCCGCATCTACCAGTCCTTGAAATAATGGAATGTCAAAATTTACTTGTACCTTGAAGGGGATTACGTGGCTGCTTGATGAATATGTGTCTCCTGTGGGTAGCCTCCAAAGGATCTGTGCAAATTTTTCCATCATCCTGTTCCTTTGTCGCGCAAGGGATTCCTCGAGCAACATTTTAAAATGATATCCTACTGAGTGCTCCATTGTCTTTCTTCTCATCCCCCATGAGTTGTGGTCAGGCTCGACACGACCGATATTGCAAAGGCTCAAATGGTTTGAGCCCAGCTAGCTTCTTGTACCTAGATCAAGAACATGCACAAAGAAAAAAAATGAAGAACAAACCACTATGATACCACTGATCCAGATTTACGAGCGGAACAAAATGGATAACAGATTGAATACCATAACACAAATATATAGAGAACAACAACATATATCCAGTGAACAATAAATTCTATTGAATAAATAAAATGGGGTGAAACTATAAAACTGCAGAACTGAAACAACTTGCTCGAATGGTGGTATCTATCTCTGAGAAGAGATGTGGCTGCTACATGCATCCGTATGATCATATTGATTACAATGAGGCTCCAAAGGCCTTTTTAACATTACTCATGAATTCCAAAACCCTATACATCCAAAAATCTAACCCTAGAAGATGAAACACCATGAATGTCAAAACCCTATACATCCTTAAACCTAACTCTAGGGGATGAAATTCCAAAAGTTATGCGGGCCCCGATGGGTAAGTTGGTATCTCAACTTCCTGGGGTCATAACGTTTGCATATGACCTCCATTTTAGGCGCGTGATAACCCCTTGGAAAGGTCTTTTTGAGAACTACAGTTTATGCCATCAAACTTTGACTCCGTCTACAGTTTGATTGTGGCAAACAAAAAACCACTATTTAGGGCCCCAAAATGGCCCTAGAAGTACAAAAATATGTAGTGACATGAAAACTTTCAAAATAAGTGAGTTGGATTAGGTGGCGGCCACCAATATCCACTTGGAAATTGTGTAGGGCTTCAGACAACCCCGAAAGTGTGGAACCCACAATTACAAAGAAGTACAAAAGAACATGTTGAACCAAAAATTGTCAAGAGGAGCCAATTGGAATAGGTGGGTGTCCACCAATATCAACTCGAATCATTTCTATAGGCTACACAAATCCATTGTCAATAAAACTACAAACACAAATAGAGTCCACTATGTAGATTCCAAATATATAATTCATTTATTTTAATATTGTTTACTATTTTTAATCTATTTTTGTCTTGCCATATATTAGAATCCTAAAATACATACCTCTTTTATTTTTGCTATAACCTTTTATCAACTTAACCATTTTTAAAATAAGTTATATGCCATAGTAGAAGATACCGAGATCTACAATCTAAAAAAATATCTTTGATGATGTTAATACACTTCTAGCCTACACTAATGGAAAGCTTTGTAATTTTAAGGATATATTGACTTTCATAATTTAAAAAAATATAAAATTAGTATTATAAATTTTGAAAATATACACCACATGAGAACAATGGATTCTACACAATTATACAATTTTTTAAAAGGAAATTCCATAGTTAAGGTACTCAACACATGCACTAAGTGAGACATATACCTTATATTTTTCTTGAACAATAACATACCACTATTAGAAAAACTCCACATAGTTATTCACAATTTTTGTAAATAAAAATTAGAAATTCACAAAGCTAATTCAATTTCCTACATTTCTTTTTTTTACACCATATTCAAAAAACACCTTGAATAATCCATCCAAGTTAACATATTATTGTTTTTCCATGTTTGCATTGCCACTAATGCATCATGAGAGACCATCATTGACTTGCACATACCCATCTCCTTTGTGAGATGTCTCTCTTGACACAAACTCTCCCACCATAATAGTGCATAACTCTCCATCTTTAGACAAGATAAATATATCTTCTCAACTCATAATAAGTTAAATAGACTTCCAATTGCCTCAACCTATTTCTTAATCAATATGGGTCGATTTGTCCATATAAATCTTAACATAAACTTTTTCCCTTAACCTTCAGCATGTTGAACTCTCCATCTTTAATCAAGAGAAATATATCTTCTCAAATATGTGAACCCATAATAACTAAAATAGAGTTCCAATTGCCTCAACCTATTTCCTAATCAATAGGGGTCGTGTCCATATAAATCTTAACATGGACTTTTCCCTTAAGCTTCAACATGTTGAACTCTCCATCTTTAGTCAAGAGAAATATATTTTCTCAAATATGTGAACCCATAATAACTAAAATAGACTTGCATTTGCCTCAACCTATTTCTTAATCAATATGAATAGATTTGTCCATATAAATCTTAACATAGAATTTTCCCTTAACCTTCTACATGTTGAACTCACTCTTCCATCATAATAGTGCAGAACTCTCCATCTTTAGTCAAGAGAAATATATCTTCTCTAATATGTGAATCCATAACAACTAAAATAAACTTCCAATTGCCTCAATCTATTTTTTAATCTCAATATGTGTATTGTAGATCTTAACATAGACTTTTCCCTTAACCTTCATCATGTTGCTGGAAGTAGAGGGATCATCATTCCTATGAAAACTCTGTGGTTGTATGGTTTCTCTGTTTCACCTCTAGAAGACTCTACTTTGCCATTTTTTTTTTTTTGTCCACCATCACTTAAAACAAATCCTATAAAACTTATGCACCTTATACACATGACTCTAGTTTTTCGAAGTCTTGCTTTACCCTCATTCATTTCATCGTTATATGCTATTTCAGGTCAATTTGGAGCTGGACTATGGGTTAATCCAGGAAAGAGTTGCTTCTCACCTGGAATCTAAATGGGTGAATCTAGGAAAGAATTGCTTCTCACCTGGAATCTAAATGGGTGTAATGCAGTGGGGGAAGCTTCTCGTTCCAGGACGAGAAAGTAAAATGGAGGCAATGCACATATGACTTGCGTGGTTGCAACTCAACTTAAACAGCAAGTTACGATCCTAAATGGAAAAGTAAATAAATAAAGGAGAGCATAACATGTCCAAGTAGGGCCTAGAATAATTATCATTTTCTCTTTATATGGCGATGTGGGGTGGTTGATAACCTTTTCTGGAACGAAGTTTTCATTCCTTTGATGCTTCTCGCCACATTATTCTATTCCTTAACTTTCGAGTTTGCACTTTCGCTTTCCGTTGAGTAGTCTTGCGACAATAAGATAGCCATCCACACGCAATCCATGACAGGCGGCTCCTTCAGTTTTTGGAAAGGCATATAAATATACATACACAGAACCCCTAACAAAGCAAGCCATCTATCTGCTTTGGTTTTCTGGAGAAGCAGCAGTTACATTTTCTCCACATTTTCTGCTGTAGTTTGTTAGCAGAGGAGATTAAGATACAGAATGGATTCTGAGTTCGAGCCAGACGTACGCACGGAGGAGACCCCTGAAGCTCGCATCGTCATCGTTGATCTCCCAGGTAGGTTATTTCCATGAATATATGTATACTTATACCTTTCCTTTCATTTTTATGAAATCTATAATGCGTTGCCTCCGTTTATTTGTACGATACTTTTAGGGATACTTAATCCGTGATTTAGTTGTGCAGGTTATGGTTTTAGAAGAGAAGATCTGAGAGTGCAGATTAATAATCGGGGCAATCTCATCCTTAGCGGAGAACGTCGTGGGAAGGAAATCGAGGAAGTGCCAAAGGTGGGAGGGAGATTACAGAAAATGCAGAGGCAGGGGCATAGATTCAGAAAGGTTATTGACGTCCGAGAGAATCTGAAATTTGATGGCATCACTGCCAAGTTTAAGAGTGAAGCGTTGCGTGTCTACCTGCCTCTCGTTCAGATTCTCGATCAGCAGAATCAGGCACCGCCTACACTCGAGGTTCATGGCCGTGGAGAACTGCATGTTGTAGATCAGTCTGTAAAGTCAAAAGACAAGAGGTCGAATCCCGTAGAACAAGAAGACTCGAGTCAGGAGCCAGAGCCCAGTGCATCTGCGCAAAAATCAACGGAAATGCTGGAAGAGAAAGAACCGGAATTGCTGAAAGAGAGAGAACCAGAATTGCCGGAAGCCTTTGTTATGGAGCCACCAATATCAAATCAAACCTCTGCTATATTTGCAGACCCAGGTTCTCCACCCCAATCTGAAGCTATACAAGAGAAAGAAGATGAAGACGAAGAACAGACGTCAGGAAAAAAGCCTGAGAGCGGAGATTCTACACAGGAAAATAATCTAGAGTCTTCTGTAAATGACAGAAAACCTGAAGAAAAAAAATCAGCTTTTGCTTGCGAAGGAAGGAAATGAAGATGTTGTCGGTATTGTAGATAACCTACATGACAGTGAAAGCTGCTTGAAATGAAGGTGGCTTATTTTACACGTGGCAATGTATTCGAATAGCAAACTAATGGATTTTAGATTTATGTAAGTTTAGCTTTTGTTATAAACCATGTTTTAACATTTTATTAACGAAGTTGAAATGGAATAGTGTAAGTAATTTAACATGTTGTGGATTTGACTTGTATATTTTGAATTATTTAGTATTGGTACAAAGTAATTAAGTAAATTTTGGGTGATTTAAATATTGTATTTTTAGTAATATAATTATAAGTAAATTTGTTACTTAAAAAAGGGAATGTAACATTTCAAAGAGCTAAACCTTGTAGTTATTCTTTTTATTTTTCTCATTTTGGTAGCTATCTTAGCTTTTACATATTGTACATGGATTTTTATGAGTGATTCAAAGTCTAGTGCTTCTATCATCTTAATAAAATACTTTTTATGTTTTAACATATTTATGATTAACAAAAAATATGAAGAAGAAAAGTTAATATAGAGACAATTTTCACTTAAGTTTTCTAAAACTAAAGTGCACTTTGCTCATGTCTAGCATTTAATAATGGAATGTCACTATGATGTCTCCATGTTTGTACTCCCCTTCTCTGTAGTTAGAGGCGACCTTGTCAGTTTATCTCAACCTGACGAGAAGAATAAAATGAGGTTAACAACGAGCTCGGGAAATTTGGAGAAATTATATGGAGCTCAAGCTAGTCCATTCGCCATATTTCATCATTAAGATAATTTCCACACAGTCCGATCTTGGTTTCGTGACTTTTCAATGATTTCTTTAATTTTGGGTTATTATTGAACATACATTAATTAAATACAGTAAAGGTATTATTTAGATCATATTATCTAAGGGGATCCTTTGTGTGATAGCTCGTTGGAATCAGGATGAGAAGATCTAAAGTTTGGGATGATGAGAAAAGGGACTTCCAATGTCCGAATGTCTTAAAATCCAATTAATCACTTTCCGACATTAAAAAGAGTTAAAAAAGGGGTGTTTTAAGTGACTTAAAGTTTATAAAGTTGTTTTACTTTATTAAAAGTGTAAAAGGGTCCCATAAGGGTCAACAAAGAGATAAAAGAAGAATGAGGGTGCCCTTTCTACCATTATGAAATTGTATTTCTCTAAAATGAAATTGAGAGAGCTCTTGTGGCTTTGGTTCTTGGTACAAAAACCCTGAAGAGTTTAAAAGATTGAATTCAATGGTGAGATCATCCAGATTTCTTCAGTGTGCTTCATTTGGATCAATATATCATCTTTGGGCAGCAAATTTTTCCTTATCGAAGGTTAATATTTCTTGAGGTCCGACGTTTTTCTTTGTAGAGGCTGATTTCTCCACTTTGTTGGGCAATTTTAGTGATCAATGGGGTCGTATTACTGATTGGAAGGGGAAATTTTCACTTGTTGGTGTTAAGACTTTACTGTTGTTAGTAGATTAATTCCAAATTACATGAGCATTCAATGCATTTCCAAAATAACAACATAAAGAGGATCACTGAAAGAAACACAATCATAAGGTACGCAACATTTTCTCCTGGGAAACCCTCATGGYGGAGAAAAACCAACAAAWATTCCTCAATAATAGATTGTTGCCAATACAATGCCAAGACTAAGACCAAACCACCAAAGATAAACCAAGACTGAGCATGTSCTTCTCTTCTCCTTCCTCCTGCAACTGAAACTTCCTTCAAGCTATGCACACAAGATGAGTGAGTGTGAGTGAGGCACCATCCTCCCATATAAATACTAGTTGAGAAGGTGCTAGGGTTATGTATCTTCACATGGTAGGGMCGACTTCTTCTAGAAGTGGTTAAAATGACATTATAAACACTAGGGGTCGACTTTACAAATACCACCATATAAATATGGTTTGACCAATCTGTTGAAATTACTAAGACAACTGAGAGGGGGGGGTGAATCATTTGTTATTGTGCTTAAACAATTTTAAGTCTATTAAAACATTCTTAATCTTTCTTCAAGTGATCATCAATATTATATGACATATGGACAACATAAATAATGAGCATCAGTCACACATAAGATATACACAGAGACATATTTTCACGAGGAAACCCATAAAGGGAGAAAACCTCTTCTTCCTCGAAATGATAGGCAGTCCTTTAAGTTCTGTACATCATCTATAATTGAGCACCAAGTCAATATGAGGCTACTACCTCTGTTTTACAAGCTCCAACTTGTTTGAGAGCACCAACTCTCTAGTTTCTCTAGCATCCACTAGAAGGAAGCACCAACTCCCTGAGTGGTCTAGCACCGACTGTATGAAAGCACCTACTTCCACTTATACAAGCAGCAACTTGTTTGAGAGCACCAACTCTCTGTTTTCTCTAGCACCCATTAGAAGGAAACACAAACTCCCTGAGTGCTCCAACACCAACTAGATGGAAGCACCAACTTCCAGTTACACAGGCTCCAACCTGTATAACAGAGAACACTTGTTCTCCCTTGCACCACCCTGCCACCCTGGTTTCTCTGGCTGCAACCAGATGGAAGCTACAACTCCCCGTGTTCAAGCACCCACTTGAACCTCTGAGGACAATAGTCCTCCCTAGCACCTCCCAACCACCCTGAAATATGAATACATGATTGAATAACCAACAACACAGATAAATCGATTCTTACCACTTCTTCTCTAATCTGTAAATTTGGTCTTCTTCTAACTGTTCTGCAATTCTTCTCTTCCTCTGTCTGTTCTGAAATTCTGCTCTGCTTCAAGCTGCTCTGCAATTCATCTCTTGCATCTGTCTGTTCCACATCTGTTACTCATCTCTGAGTTTTATCTCACACTATGCATACTGTTAGTCTCACACTGCGCATACTATAATTTTCCCTTTCTTACAGTTCAACTCATTTTTCATTCAGAATGATGTTGACGGGCGAAATTGACCATCCGTCAACTGGGAGAGTGGAACCGGTTCGGGGTTGTCTAAATAACCCAAGCCGTTTGGAATGGACCACCCTGACGAGTTTAACGGCTCCGTTGACCGCTCTAAGGTCTTTTACGAAAACCAAAGAGAAAACTAATCTAACTAAGTAATCTAACTAAAATAAATAAAACAAACTAAAACTAAATAAAACTAATAAAACAAACTAAAATTAACTAAAACAAACTAACTAAAAATAAAAGGAACTAACACACTAATCTAACTACTAAATCAAACTAAAACTAAATATAACTATTCTAACTATTATATACAATCTACTAATTACTATTATAATAA
>ML798392.1:171309-184614 GCA_009831015.1 Picea engelmannii | reverse complement strand
CACATGCAGCAAGGTGACATCTAATTCACTAAAAATTGGCACACTTTCACTCACACACAAAAGTCACTTATCACTCACATAGCTTCTTCTTGAAATGTGGAGGTCAAAGTAAGTTTCCTCCCAAGGGATTCCGAAAACACCCCCCCCCTTTTCTTGACGAAACTATCCACTCCCATTTTTTAATCAACGAGGTTGGTTTGCACCCCCAACCTCCCAAAACAACTACATCTAAAATCTTTCTAAAAAACTCACTAACTTTTCCTCCACAGGAGGTGCCAAAAGAATTTTTTTAGTCTAGGTAGGATTTCGGGGATAGGCATCCAAAAAACTCCCCGTTATCTGGTTCTTACATTGTCGAAACATAGACGTTGTCAAATAGGGAATTGAAAATCCTCCAAGTCAAGTGTTCCAATTACCATAAGGCAGGGAGATACCCATGAAGGGTTGAAGGCTGAGGTCTGGTTGTTCTGTGTGTCCCCCCTTGAGGCACCCACCTCTTGGACGGGATCCAGCCCGTGACCCATTTCTTAGGCCGGAAATCTAAATGCCGCACTTTGACCGAGGTACCTAGTGACCAACTTTAGGACATCTACCCAAGTGGAAATTGTGTGCTGCAATTGCACCTTGATTGGATTTTGTGTGGCTATTGGGAAATATTGTCAGTTCTTTCAGGATATACCCCCTTTACCCCTCATTATAACCAATTACTTCATCCTTCACTAGTTTCTCTTTCAGTGACTTCTGACCCCACTCTTGAGTACTATTGGAAGGTCCAGTGCTATTTGAGAGGCAGGACATTACGTCTTCTAGGACACGATCATTTGCTTTCTTTTGATTCCCCCACACGGACAAAACCCACTTACCCACATATATGTTTCTTTCTCATTTTATGTATGATGCACTTTTGATTACAGTTTGATTTGGATATATATATTGTGTAAACATTCCACACAAAGGCTCTTGTTTCTATATTACTCTCACCACTTTTTGCACACATTCACACAGCTAGTTTGACATCATAGGGGCACCATAGAACCCTCGTCATTCACGACGCTTGCTAAACCTCCCTCCTATCTTAGGGGGAGTATCCGGTCATGCCCACTCATTGACACCTCCTTCACACACTCCTGTGAGTGATACTATTTTAGGATCATCTTTTCTTGGTTCTACATTACTTGGGTCAACTTCCCAAGGACATCCGTTCACTCGCTCTCCTGTACACAGAAGCAGGGGACCCACTTCCTCTCAAGGAGGGAGAACCAACCCACCTAGCCCCCCTCAAGGGTTAGGTTCACAACACACTATGGTTGGAGCTAATCCTCCCCCCCCACTGTAGATTCCATATTTGGCCTCTCTCAACATACCGGATCTCACCAAACTCACCAATGATTCTATATTGCATGATCCCACATGGCCTACAATGCCAACCAAACTACCTTCAGACATACCCAAGTTTGAAGGAAAGGCAGGCGATGACCCTGCCAACCATGTCATGACCTTTCACCTATGGTGCTCCTCCAATAGCATTATGTATGATTCCATCAGAATGCAATTATTTCAACACACACTCACTGGCCCATCGGCTAAATGGTATGTCGAAGAAAAATCAGGATCCCACGCCACTTTTGAGTCATTAGCCAAAGCATTCTTGACCTTCTTCCAATTACCCATCTGCCACGACAATGGTCTAGAACTACTTTCTAATTTCAAACAAACCTCAGCCACACACATCGTTGACTACATTCACGAGTGGCGTAGGCGACGTAGTTTGTACAAAGCAGAAACCACCAAGCAACAGTGTCTCAACTGGTTTCTTAGATCCCTTGTCTCTCTTCTCGATAAGGATGTAGCATCCACCTTCCCTCAATCCGAAGAGGAAGCCATCAGGAAGGCCCAACAATATGACCTCATCTATGCACAGTCAGGGTACTTATACACGGTACTTCCTGATCTTCCAAAACCTGCACCATTCAGCCAAGACAAACCTAGGATGTCTCACTCAGCAGACGGACTGATCGGTGCCACCACACACCACGGTCCACAACCCCAACCACCACCGATGTATGGCACACCTCAATACCCACTGTCATACGGGGGCACTTCTTATTACCCCCCACCCCCTTATCAATAGCCATACCCTGTTGCTATACCTCCACCCATCAGTGGACCACCACTGGCACCTCTCATACATCCACCTATTCCAAAAAATAGTGGTACTCCCTCAACCTCAGCTTATAGTACTAGCAAAAGCACTACACCTTCCTATGTACCTTATGTATTAGTACCACCACAGAATCCATACTTCCCATTCCCTAGTCCTCCACAACCCATGGCTCCCCCACATCCTCATGTGGGGGTGAATTTTGTTCAACCCTCTGCTATTCAACAATACCAAAGTTTTGAACAGTTGAATACAGCCAATCCAACCCATCCATCGAACAATGCCAAGAAGAAATGATGGAATAGGAATAACAACAACCCAAGTCAAGGCGAGAATCAACCCCCACCGCACCAACCCATTGGGGGAAACCAGAACCAAGGGAACCAAAAACCCCAAGGGGGCAATAATAATAAACGCCAAGGGTGAAATAATGTTAAAACCATCTTCCCTTGTGACCTTTGTGGTGAGTTCATCCATTACACTCATCATTGCCCCCAAATCGTTGATTTCAAATGGTTGAAAGACTCTGGTAGTCTTCCCCATTCTCCTGCACAACCTGCCCCTCAGCAGGCACCACAACAATACATGCAAGAACCCCCTCCCGCCGTACTGCAAAATCCTATTCCACATCAAGGTGTGATAAATACCCAGTAGGACACACAACATCCCCCACCTCAGGGGGGACAATACCTCAACCCCAACAATCCAACATATCGTACAATTCTCCTCACAGGTGATGAACAAATCCTTCTGCAAACACGTACTCGTCAGTATCATGCATCCGCTGAGCCTCCGCCCATCCCTCCCGAGACAAACTCTACACTAGCGGGACCCCCGTTGGTGATCCCTCTCCCTTTCGCCGAACCACCACTTCGCATCCCTTGCATCCCATTACGTAGGAATGTCCACAACCCACAGGCTAGGGTAGCTCATAACTATAGTTTGGTAGACGACTTAGCGCAATCCCCAGCTGCCATGTCAGTCCTGGAAGTCCTATAGACTTTTCCTACTCAGCGAAAATCACTACTTTCCACCTTGGGGGCAGTCGACCCTACAGATACTCGACTCATCACCTTTGATATTGATAGCGGAGAACCTCGTCTTCCTGCCTTGATTGCTTTTCAAATACCAGTGAAAATACGGAACATCACAGTTCATCGGTGTATCATCGATGAAGGTGCATCTACATGCATCATGTCCAAAACAATATGGTAGAAACTTGGTTCCCCGGAACTCATACCCTCTGCCATCACATTACGAGCTTATGACGGACGACCATCCTCTCCTGAAGGGCTCTTCCAAAATGTCCCCGTCGAACTTGGGGGTAAGACTATTCTCATTGATATCAAAGTTATCGATGTCCCTCTCGATTATAATATCTTGTTCGGTCGTAGCTACATGTATGCTATGAAGGCAGTGGCATCTTCTATCTTTCGGACAATGATGTTCCCTCACAATGGGAAGATCGTTACCATTGACCAAGTCTCACATTATGAGCCTAACCCATCTGCCAACATCGATAACATTCTTCCTCTCATCCACACAAACCATGACACATATCCACTCGTCGAGATGGGTCCTGGTATTTTTAAAGATCCATCCTTATTAGGAAAATATCATGGAGCACCACCACTCCTACACCCTTCCAATCAAGTGTGTGTCATATCATCTAACGAAACTCACACAGAGGATACCCTTCCTCCTATAGAGGCTTCTATCATACCTGACATCCCACTCATCGCAGAACCCCCCCTCAAGAACCTCCTGGACACTCGTCAACCCCACCAGTCCACGATTCCACCTCTCCCCAAGGACATAGTCCAGTTTGGGAGACAGTTCCCCAACTCCTCACTCAAATTCCCTTCTTTTACCCTCCACCAGGTATCGAAGCTTTTCAGGTAGTTGCAACACTCACACTACCTAATATGGTGTTATCACTCCGAGTATGGTATTTTCACCCACCAAATATGGTCCCTCGACCATCCCTTCCCCCACAAGAAGGAATCCCCATGAGGATTCCCATCCTTACCCCCACCACCCCCCCACTCACTAACCCCCCTGCTACAGCCTGGGGCAGGAGACAGAAGANCTTCCTCCATGCATCCCACCACCTTGCGCACTATGTGAGAAAGAGGGCCACCAAACCAACAACTATCCATCACTACTTGAACTACGGAATTTGATCCCCCTCAATCAAACTCCCACAACACCTGCCACTACTGCTAGTCCCGCCACTACCACCCACCCTTCCAGTAGTAAAGGGTTGAAGACCAAATACGCTTATGCTATATGTTTAGAGTATGGCCATTATACCCATCATTTCCCAGCACTACCACGCTTTTGGCAGACATTAGCCACAGTGCGCCAGAACTTCTAGAAAAACCCCAGTCTTGCTACGTTCTCTTTAACAAATATCACTGACATCCTTTATGTCACCACTTTCGTCAATGAATGCATGAGACACCCTTGCTCTCTCTTCGATTCACTAGCTCATTTTACATACCAATGTCCTATGATCCTTGAATATAGGCAACGTCAATTGACCCTGCTTCACCAACCCACAGAGGAGATAATTGACAGTACCTCGTCACTAGAGGATCTTCATGTCATTTCTCCCGAATCCTTGGCACTCCCAACAACTCCATGGTTCTTAGATGACGTATCTGAGGATTCACCCCCCAACTCTCCCTCTCATTCCCCTACAGACACTCTCCATCCAACCACCATGGGCACCCCTCGATACTTCAATATATGGTTTATGTCGAGTGAACCCTCACCATATCCTAGCATTGTTCCCCCTGCTTCTTCATCAGGGGGCAACCACACTCTCACCAAGATCACTCCTCATGACCCCTTGTATTCTCATCACTTCCAAAGAGACGAAGAAATACTCGAAGAGTTAAACCACCCAGACTCTCCCTGGGATGCACTACACCATCGCGCACTCTTCTCTCCACGGGAAGCCTCCATTTACGCGGTCGAAACCAAGGATTTTATCCCATCAGGGCCTATCGACTGGTTCAACAATCCCATTCCTGCCCCTAATTCTTTTGAAGAAGGCAATATGGCCAACATTTCCCCCACCATCAAAATCGACATTTCCATTAAAAATGGCATCGTCGAAGAAATTACCATTGGAGCTGCTTGCACTCCTCAGGAAATTAATGCATATAAAGCCCTCTTCCAGAAATATAGGGATATTTTCGCCTGGTCATACACGGAAATTCCTAGCCTCGATCCTTCTATTGTCGAACATCACATCGACACCTGGCCCGATATCACACCAGTTCGCTAAAAATAGCGACCACTACACCCATCCAAAGCCGCAGCTATCAAAGCAGAAATTGACAAGTTACGTGTTGCCAGGTTCATTTACCCCATCGCCTATACCTCATGGGTTTCCAACCCTGTACCCATTAACAAAAAACAGGGCACTATCTGCGTTTTCACAAACTTTTGCGATCTCAATCATGCATGTCCCAAAGACAACTTTCCAATGCCTTTTATCGATCAAATTATCGACGACTGCATGGTCCATGAGGCTCTCTCCTTTATGGACGGATTCTCTGGTTATAATCAAATTCAAATTCACCCCGCCGATCAATACAAAACCGCATTCACTACCCTGTGGGGTACTTTTTCATATCGTGTCATGCCTTTCGGCTTAAAGAATGTCGGTGCAACTTTCCAGCGGGCTATGACATACATCTTTCGCAATCTGGCCCACATCATCCTCGCCTACTTGGACGACCTCACTGCTCGATCCAAGAAACGTACCCAGCATCTCGATGATTTACTAATCATCTTTCAACGGTGTTGTCAGTACAACATCCACTTGAATCCTCTCAAGTGTGTGTTTTGTGTCACTGCAGGGCACCTCCTTGGTTTTATTGTTTCCCAAAGTGGTATTACCATGGACCCCCTCAAATTCCAAGCTATCACTGAAATTCCACCTCCCTGGAATTTACGACAACTTCAGAGTCTACAGGGCAAAGCTAACTTTCTTAGACTCTTTGTCCCAGATTATGCCATATGTGCACACAGTTTCCTCCACTTACTACGTCACGACATCCCTTTTCACTGGGATGACCATGTCCAACAGTCATTTGACGATCTTAAAGCAGCACTTTCAAATGCACCTTTAATTAGTGCACCTGACTATAATCACGACTATATCCTCTACGTATCAACGTCAACTGTATTAGTAGCCGGGGTCCTCGTCCAACTCGGAGATGACAATCATGAACACGTCATTTATTATGTTATTAAAAACCTCTCAGGGCCACCCTTGAAATATAAACATGAAGAGAAACTTGCTCTTGCAGTTGTCCTCGCAGTCCAGAAACTGCGCCATTACATTCTGCTTCGTACCACAAAGGTCATCGCAGATTCCAACCCTATGCAGTATTTGTTCAGTCGTTGGCAAGTTAATGACAAATTCGCTCGATGGATCATTATCCTTCAGGAATATGACCTTGAGTTCTCCACACCTAAGAGTAAGAAGGCCCTCGTTCTCGCTAAACTTGTCATGGCCCTCCCCTCTGACACCATCAGTGCCCCCATCAACACCGACTTTCCCGACGAACATCTCTTTTACATCACTTTGGATGATCCTTGGTATGATGACCTTCTCGTCTACCTCCGAACTCAAAATTTCAGTAACCACCTTTCATGAGATGATCATCGACATATTCTCCATCAGGCCCCTCGCTACCTTTCCCTCGGAGACATCCTATACCAGCGGGGCGTCAACACCATTCTTCGTCGCTGCTTGACTATTGATGAGGCCGATAGAGTCTTAAACGACTGCCACAATGGTGCATGTGGGGGCCATCTTTCGGGTATATCCATTGCTCAAAATATTATCTGAGCCGGTTATTTTTTGCCTACCTTGTTTCATGATTGCAATCATGCCGTGAAAGGATGTGAGCAATGTCAGCTTTACGCCAACAAAGCTCGAGCTCCCCCCACTCTTCTTCACCCTGTCATTACAGCTGGCCCTTTTTGCAAATGGGGCATCGAATTTATGACTTGTAATCCCCCCTCCAGCAATGGTCACAAATACATCATTGTCACCGTTGATTACTTCACCAAATGGACAGAAGCTATGCCCACTTTCAACAACATCGTTGACACTGCAGTGCATTTTTTCTTTAACCACGTCATATCCCTCTTTGGAGTACCCCTCCAACTCATTTCCGACCATGGAAAACACTTCGAGAATGAGATCTTCGTCGAACTCTCATCTCGGTTAGGCTTCTCTCACGAGTTTGGCTCACCATATTACCCTCAGTCTAATGGACAGGTCGAGGCAGTTAACAAAGTCCTCAAGACTATGTTACAGCGCACAGTTAATAAACATAAAACCAATTGGCATCATATGTTATTTTCTGTGCTATGGGCTTACCGAATGGCTGTGAAGACCACTACTGGTTTCCCACCATTTCATTTAGTCCATGGGGTCGAGGAAACTCTTCCCATCGGGTGTGAAATTCCCACCTTACGCACCGCAATTGAACTATTACCTGACACTGCTCCAATGGAGCAGTGCTTTCTAAACTTGGAGTCTCTGGATGAAGATCGTTGATCTTCCTGACAGAACAATGAGGAAGCTAAAAAATGATTCAAGGCTACCTTTGATTTCCATGTCAACCTTCGATCATTCTGTGAAGGCGACCTCATCCTGGCTTACGATATTGCTCATGATACCTTTGGCCATGAAAAATTCGAATCACTCTGGCATGGCTCATACATTATCCAACATTGCCTCACCAAAGGCGCATACATCCTGGCCTCCCCCGAAGGCCTCTCTCTCAAATAACCCGTCAACGGGTTATACTTAAAGAAATATTATGCTTAAACGTAGTCATTCTACTTTAGGTTATTTCTTTTCTAGCATTTTTAATCTTTTTCTCCTTCCCTCACATCTAAACTATCCTTTGTGCTATTGACAGGTGCTTCCTCCACTAGCCTACCACATCGGTTACGCCGACGGTGCCAGCCGTTGGACACAAAATCTCGCTTTGGCTGTTTGGGCTATCTACACCCCCTCACATGAAATGCTCCATTCGAGCGGCATATGCTTGGGGTCAGCAACCAACAACCAAGCCGAATACACTGTTGTCATTGGCTTCCTGGCCGATGCCCAGCATCATCATATTCGTCAGCTTAGCGTCTTCCTCGACTCTCAACTAGTCGTTCTCCAACTCAACAATGTGCACCGCGTCTGTGATCTTTGCATCTTTCACAAATACCTGCAGGTTAGGATTTTATCTCGACATTTTGATTCCATTACATTTACACATATTCCAAGACAATTGAATCAAATCACAGATAACTTAGCTAATATTGTGTTAGACTGGCATATATCACATCACACTACCTCTACACATACATAAACATATCACAATCTTGTCAAAGCATATACATAGAATAGACATCATCCAACCATTAACCAAAAACATGTAAACACCACATAGATCTCAAAAAGTATACTCATGTGTATATATAGGTCCACAGTGCCATCTGAATGTTTACATACAAAAAATACACGTATCTGCAGGCCAATACAGCACCTCGGTACAAAATGGGCTCACCAGCCTATATACAAAAAATATATATACATCCAATGCCTCAGAGCACCACTCATGGTGCCTCTAGAGCACCACCACCTGCTCCACCCTCAGGTGGTGGCGGCCCACCACCTCCTGCCCTCGGCGGTGGTGGTCCACCCCTTGCCTGCCCCTCCTGCCCTGGCGGCAGTCGTCTGGTTGTCAATGCAGCAGCCACTGCTGCTCATCGTACTATGGCCCACCATGGTGGCAGAACCCCCACACACTGCTCTAGGAAAGTCTCATCCTGGATGTGAGACCATATTCCCTCCGACACCTCCTACAAAATAGTCTCCAGACGTCGGCGTATGTTCTCATAATCAGCTCTGACCACCGCCGGAGGAGCATGTGATGGCCCAACACCAGGGTCATCAAACCGGTGCCTCCTCGCTGCCCTCTCTGGCTCAGCTGGTCGCACCACCGCCTCATCACGCTGACGTCTCTCTCCCTGCGGCGGTCTCTCCGGTGCTCGCTGCAACTCCACCTCACGCCCACGAGGTGCCACATCTGCACATGCAAACAAACAATAGATAGTATTAGCATCTACATCATATACCTATGGACTACTATCTCAAACACAAAATAGCAAAAACATACACATAAACACCAAACATACCTCGATGATCAAAAACCTCCCCGGGAGGTAGCACCATGTCCAGATCATCCCAGAAGTCCAACTCGGCATAGGGGTAACATAATATGACCTGCAGCATCTACCGCCACACCTGCGCCACCTCTGCAGAAAAGAAGTGGCCACCTTCACCACTACTATGGAGAAGAAAAACAATCGACCACCACCTCAACTGTGGCTCTCGTGCCCCAGGCACCCCCAATAGAATCCTCAGGCACAACATCGACACCCTCTCTAGAAACCAAGCCACTAGGATGGACCCGAAAGCAAACTCCCCTGTATCAATAGACCGAAAGTGGTCCAACTGCGCCACCATCCTCGCATGCAGCGTAAGCCCCCAAGTGAAACGCTCGCCGGCCAACACTCTCTCCAGCACCAGAAGCTAGCCACCACTGATCCACTGGGTCGCCAGTGAACCATATACTCACACAATCATTGCTGTTATACAGCGATGCACCAGGGAATCAATAGACGCAATGATCACAACCGTCCCAGACATAAATTTCTGACCTGAACAATATCTCCGGCCAATAGTCTCGAGCTACGTACCCTTAGGCAGAACCGGCTCCGCCGGTAGGGGCGTTCCTCGAAAGGGAAGCCCAGTCAAGAAATATACATCCTCCACCGCAGTGAAGGGGATCTGCTCTCCTCGCACGAGGAAGCAGTGCAGCTCCAGACTCCACATCTAGATCACGAACTGTAAGAGATACACATGTGCCCATATCAACGGGCACTCAAAGAACTTTAGCAGCCCACAGGCTACCAAAGTCGCATGCACACCTGGCCCCTTAATGGCCATGACGTCTTGCAGCTGAGACCAGTCTTGCTCTCACCAGCCCACTGGCATCGTCACAACCATCCACCTGCAAACACAACACAGAGTCCTATATCAGCTCAAGAAACCATCAACAGCCTCAAAAAGACTTGTTTTTACCCACCTAAACCTTGCCTCCTAGGCACGGTTTTACTACCCACTGGCGCGCACACATGCACGCTTGTTCACTACATAGGTGCGCGTCAGTGTGCACCTGTTTTCTTCACAGGTGCACTCCCAAGCACACCTGTTCACCATACAGACGCGCACAGATGCACGCCTGCTCAACCTACAGACATGCACTTGTGTGCGCCTGTTCAACCTATAGACGCGCACTTGTGCGCACCTGTTCAACCCACAGGTGCACCCTTAGAGCGCACCTTAAATCCCCTCTACCACGTCCCCATGCACGTATATCCGGTGGACAACCGCACCCATATGTGCGCCTATTACCGGATCGCCTGCGCATGTGGGGCCCATATCCCATAAATATCTCCGTACAGCCCCCCATACCACCCCTACCTAAAAAATGGAATCCTATTTCTATGTAGGATGATCAGACCACTAACCTGACACTCGCTAATCACCAATCGGATGCGTCGTCCTCCCCGAATCTCCAAATATCCTCTGAAAACTGCTCGTTCAGTCACTATTGCAGCAGGTACAAATGAGGTGGCAATGTGGGCCCTACAACTATATATAGGCCTTTTTCCAAACTTCCAATCACCATTCTGGGAGCTCACGGTGTCCATTTTTCAATCCGTCTTCAGCCATGGGATCAGCATCCCATCATCTACATCACAACAATCCCTGGGCCTCTTTTCATTCTGAGCCCCTGGGGTGCCCTTTTTTCATACCCTGGTCAGGTACGCATGCACATATTCACACTTATCAAATACATGCTCATATCTTCGATTCTCTTCAGATATTGTTCACTTTGGGTATTTGGTTTTCATGTGTGTAGGTAATTGATCCTTATACATCGGCACAACCCCTTCAGGTATATACTCAACACTGGCATGTAGTCTTTCCCATTGTATCACACTTACATTTCCAGTCACACCCTCTGATATTTGCCTCTAGGATCCCCACTCCCGGCTTCGCAGTACCGACACCTCCATTTGCATCTTCGGTACTGTTACCCGGTAGCATTCTTACCCACATGAGTTGTCCCATTCATAGCTCCTTTTGACACTCATGCTATTTTTCACTACCCTTTAGGGATGGGAGTCCCGATAGTCTTTCATCATGTCGCGAATCAACCACATACTCCTTCTCCTCATTTTTGCTAGCTTTCCCACACAGACTCCCATATTATCTCTTCTCAGTTCTATTTTTTACCTGCACCTCCGTAGTATCATGAACCCTCCATTTCATCCACAATCAGTTTTCCCATCTGCGAACCTACCTTCATTTCACCTACCTCATACAGAAACTCACCAATGGGGCCCCCACCCTTCATCAGTTTTCCAAGAAAATTATGCCCTACATGGGCCACCCATATCACACTAGGGCACCCGTTTCTATATTTATACATTTCTCCCCAATTATTCATTATTTATTGTACAAATGCCTTTATTTTTAGTCGTTACATTACCCTTTTTGTTGTCACCATTGGCGACCTGCTTTTGGCCAGCCGCAACCCATGTCACCCTTGGTTGGAGAACTACTTATCATCTTCCCTTGTCTGACATCATCCATATCTTCAGAGTACCCCACAGGTCACTTACCTCTACCCTCTGAATTTGTTCACCTTGTCCCACCTCTAGCACAACTTATCCCTGGTCTTGTCGTCCCCCCTGACACTCGACCTCGTTGAACGGTTGTGGCCACTTTTTATCTCATACATCCTCCAACCAAGGGTAGTCTTGAGTCTTCCCACATCTTGACTTCATCCATGTACCTCTGCCACTTCCTCACCTCACTCAGTATATTTCACGAAGCCCTTTGCTTCTAAGAGTCGCATTCCCCTTTTGTTGACATCAGCACAATTTTCCAAAAGGGAGACAGTATCTTGATTCTCATTCTCCACTCAATGAAAGATCTCGGATGGCACAGGGTGAAACACCATTGCTCCCTACTATAGTTGACCCCCATAACATTCGACGCTAACACTTTCTCATGTTATAGCGGGTCTTACTTTGAGACTATTGCAGTTATTTCTCTCATTTTCCAAAGAACTCTAAACTTGGCTGGGCTATCAATGCCCACATAATCGCTGCTACTTATTACCACGATCTCTGCCTACTATTCATAGTATGTTCATTTGCAGAATTGTCTTTTTCCTTTATCACAACCACCCCCGAGGGCGTTGCAGTTGTCTACACCAATGCTTCAGTCATCTTTTTCAGAGTTACAGGACACGAGCATGGGGCATGCCCACCTCATTTGTACATAGTTTTACATTTTACACACCTCATGGAAGGTTGGGTCCTACCGGTTCCTTTTTCCCTCCAACGGATCACTCTGGAAAATCACACTATTACTCTCTCTTACATCAACATTCTCAGTAGAAGAAACATTGATGGATTTCGGCTATACGTATGCTCCTAACCTCATCCATCAGGGGGCATCTGTTATCACTGAAATTTCATCCGCACATGGTTACAAGAACTCAGCATCGTCAAACAATGATGAAGTCATTCATGAACCTGAATTAATACCACAGCATTCAAAAAGGTCAAAAAACTATACAAAGTAGTGAAAAATTGAAGTGCGCTTTGCAGACATTGGACGCACGCATGCATGCGCGGAACAGGAACGTAGAAATCACGCACAGACGCATGATGCGTGACTGTTGGCGCAAAAAGGCGTGCACCTGCTAAATGGAGCATTTATGGAAGTGGTCGGCCTCCCAACCACTTATGGTTCAGCTCCCAAGCCGATTTGACCCTCAAATCTGGGCTGGATCCGACTGGTGGGCTGGTCAAAGACCTAATAATGCGCTAAATGGCCTCTTTTCACACTACAAAGCAGTTAAACAATAACCCAAAGAAATGCTATAAAAAGCCATGAATGCACCTCATTTTCTCAAGGAATTCAAAGTAATGTTATGCTGCCTATATTGTTTTGAGGACTCCATCCTTGA
>ML798392.1:105644-160512 GCA_009831015.1 Picea engelmannii | reverse complement strand
AAAAATAGGTGATGCTCTTCAAGAAGAGGAAAATGGTTGAGGTGTGCGTACAAGCACAATACCTGGAAAACATAGGCCAAAAGAAAGGGCAACCAAGTGGTTCAAAGAAGAAAGAGAACCAATAAGATTCCAAGGAGGGGAAGAAGAAGTGGAAAGGGGGGAAATATAAGAAGATAAAACCCATTGCACATCATAGTAAATATCCCAACAACCATTGTAGTAATTGCAAAGTTGATGGCCACAATAAGGAAACATGATGGAAACTACATCCAGAGCTAAACCCAAACAATTCCAAGAAGGACAGAAATAAAAAGAAACTTTTAGCTATAGATTCGAGCAATCAGGTTTAAAGTAGCTTGGATGTGGATGAAAATATTGGTTGCAAACTTGCACATATGTGCATAAGTAGGTGAATCTAAGTATCCTTCATCACCAACAAGAGAATAATATGACCAGGCTCTTCCACATCAATATTAAGGTCAAGAAGATAAAGATAGATGTTATTTTCGACTTTGGTTCACGAGCTAATCTCATAGTAGGGGATCTAGTAAACAATCTTGGATTGGAGGTTTATGATCATCCTACACTCCTATCCATTGGGTTGGGTAAACAAGGATGCATATATAAATGTAACAAAATAGTGTAACATTAATTTTTTTGAAAGTGTTGATTTTATTGATGAAGTGGAATTGGAAGAAGTACCCCTTGATGTATGTGGAGTAGTGTTTGGAATCCCCTATATGTATATGAGGGATGAAATATGCACATGGAGACCAAACTGTACTAATTGATCAATGATAGGAAGTCCTACATCATTAACACACATAAAGGAAATTCAAATATCTCATTAGTAAGTGCCAACCAAGCCAAGAAGTTGATTAGTTGCAGTAAGAAATATGTTTTTATTTTCTTAAGACAAAATTAGTCTAATGATGAGTCAATGAGAGTGAAGGCATCCTTATAGGGGTGTAATAAAGAGTAGAAACATAAATTGCAGGAGTTACTACAGAAATACAAAGGAGTGTTCAAGGATCCTAAAGGGATACCACCCAAGAGGGATGTGTAACAAGAAATATAGTTATTTCTAGAATCCCCATTGTCGAATGCTAGGTTGTATAGATAGTTTTTTCTATAAGTGAATGAAGTGAAGAAGCAGTTACATGAGTTGTTGGAGTAGGGTGTGATTTGAACAAGTACCTCACCTTGCAGGTCACCCATCATAATTGTACCAAATAAGGATGGGACTTGGATAATGTGTATCGATTACATGGAATTGAACAATACTACACTAAAGAATTGAAACCCTCTGCCAAGGATCGATGATATATTGGACCAACTGCAACATTCCAAGTACTTCACTAAGAAGGATTTTAAATCATGATATCACTAGGTACAAGTCAAAGAAGAAGATACCAAGAAAACTACCTTCAAGACAAGGAAAGGTTTGTATGAATAGTTGGTTATTCCATTTAGTTTATGCAATGCACCAACTACATTTATGAGACTAATGAGTGATGTTTTACACCCTTATCTAGATACATTTGTTATTGTTTATTTGGATGATATATTGGTTTTTAATGCTACCTAGGTGGAGCACATATCACATCTAATGTAGGTGTTAGAGACTCTGAAAAAGAAACAACTATTGGCCAATCTCAAGAAATATGATTTTTCTCAGCAATCTTTGGTGTATTTGGGGCATGCGATCCGTGGATGTAATGTCCCCATTTTTTGGGGTTCCCCTGTCCTACAGATGGAAGATGATTTTTTAGGCTTGTGTTAGGTAGGAAAGAGCAGTGAGGAAATGTTACTAGTGAGCTCTAAGGGTTTGAAGGAGTTATATGATGCCCATGTTAATAAATTTATCATCTTTCATCATTGGGATCACTTATGCACAGTTTGTTCTTGGTTCCGTGGCATTTTGATGATTCCCATAAATTGGGAGAATTATTGAGCATAATTTAATTAAATGTACTAAAGTTGTTATTTGGATCATATTATTTGAGGGGACACCTTAGTGTAATATCTCATTGGAATTGGCATTAAAATATCTAAATGTTGGGATAATGAAAAAGGGACTTCCAGTGCCCGGAAATGTATTAAAATAAAATTAATCGCTCTTCGAAGTTAAAAAGGGGTTAAAAAGTGAATTAATGGGTAATATGAAGAATAACCTTATAAAGTCGCTTAAATAATTTAAGTGAGAGGAAGAAAAGAAAAGAGGGCCTATAAAAGAGATATGAGATCTCATTCTCTCATATATGCATTTGTTATTTTCTAAAACAACGAAATTGAGAGAGCTCTTGTGGCTTTGGATCTTGGGACGAAAAACCATAGAGGAGTTGTGGTATTTGGTTTTATGGTGAAACTATCCACCCTAACCGATTATAGAGTAGATATCATTCATATCTCTTCAGTTTTCTTCAGTGTAGCTGAGTATTTCACCATTTGGTAGTTGGGTTTTCTTTATAGATGTCGATTTGGTTCAAGAAGGGCGAGTTGAGGATTGCGACTGCATTTCTTGTTTGGGTGGTTTCTTCTTCCTTATTCCTTGACCATTTTTCTTGTAAGGAGGTTGTGTTTCTTAGTGTTGGGTCGCACCATTTCACTTGGAGGCCAAAATATCACTATTGGGCAAAATATCACCTTGTTGGGATGAGATTTGGTAGTTGGGAGGGTTTTACTTACCTTGGGCCAACTTATATTGATGAGGGATTGTTAAGCCCTAAATAGTGGAACATTACCCCTTAATTGGGGCATATTAAGTTAGTATTGTTATTTTATTTATGTCATGTTGGGTCCATTAGTTGTCATTGTACCTCCCAGTCTCCTATATATACCAAGGAGACCTTTTCATTTGGAATCATCTTATATTTGTGAATTCATGTGACATATAAGGAGGTTTCCCCCTTGAAGATGCTTATTATCTAAATTTATCTCTTTTTCAAGGCTTGGAGTACTTATTCTGAGGTTTTTATGCTATTTTTATATATGGTTTTTAACATTTGGTATCAGAACTAGGCAATCCTCAGACTGGCTTCTTCAAAACAAACCTTCTTGGAATTTTCTCTACAAATTTTTTTTGGAAGGTTTTGGGATATGGAATTATATTATGTAGAGGAGACATATAAATATAACTTGGGTCCAAATTTTAGATTTTGGATCGTTATATTTTTAGAGATACATTATGTTCAAGTTAGGGTTTTTGACTAGTCCTGAAACTAGTCTGAAACATGTTGTCTTGGAATGTTAGCTCCCATTTTTTTTCGTCTTGGTTTTAGGTTCTAAAATTTTTACAGTATGGAGGAATCATGAAATATATGTTTTACAAATTTCATCCCTTTAATCATTGTACTCAAAAAGTTGTTCTCTGAGGAAATTAGGGTTTTTGGCCCGTCCATATTTCAGTCTAAAACATGTGTTCTTGGGAAAAATGTTATATCTAAATCTACGGACCTCCAAATTGCATGAGACTTGTTCCATTGGTTAAGGTACAGACCAAGTTTTTACTAGTGAAAATTTTATCTTATAAAGTGACGAAGTGACACATGGCAGGCCAGACAAGTTCGCTCTTCTGAAAGGAAACAAATCAGCACATCTTGGGAAAGTTATGATAAGATTCTCTTGGAGAATCCAATGTTGGTATAACCTATGGGATTGGAAAGAAGACTCATTAGGATATATCAGGAAAAAAATTTAGAATCGTAAGTCTTGAATTTGTGGAGCTATAGTAGAAGAAAGGTCAGCTAGCAGAAGAGTCTCCAAATTAGGGTTTTAAAAAGTGTGGCTTGTTTTTTTGGAAATTTGCATATATTTTGACTAGAAGATCCAATTGGGGTGATTCAAAAAGTGGAATAAAGTGGGATAAAAGAAGTATCACATAAATTTGGGAGAATATCAGGGAGTTTTAGGTACAAACATATTCTGACGTCTCTAAACGTAGGAGTTTTTGTTACTTGTCGGCGCTACAACCCCGAGACAATGTGATTCTTCCACGTACCTAGATTATATCAGAAGGACCATTTTGAATGGTTTTTCATTATAAAACACCATTATTGATTTGAGATCCCACGTACCTGGTTTATATCCAGAGATCCCCTAGAATCCTGAGACCAACCGAGTAAACCATTTTCCCATATTTTTTCTATAGTACACCGATAACAACACTTGGGGAGATCACTCTACAGTACCTAGGTAGTTGGATAGCATGAATAAGGGCATGGTCAAGCCACATTAGTTAGTTCCTTGAGATATTTGGCCAAATACTATTGTTGGACCCCACACGTATATCATATATTTATAGCACTTGACACTCCCATGTCCGTGAGTACCTTTACGTAAGCCAATTAGGAATTCCTGCCTTGCAGTGATACTTGGCCAACATGCCACCAAAAAATGGAACTTATAAACAAAATAATCCCTCAGGAAGTCCTAATTGGACTCTTGATGAAGGTGAAGAAATGTGCACGGACATAGATGATTTACAAAATAAGGAAGTAACAAAAGATCAACTATAAATGCTGATGGATTCAATTGAAGCTAAGATGGAAGCGATGATGGATATTAATATGGATGGATTAAAAGGGGAGATCATGGAAGGGATGAAAAAATTGCTAATAGAGAGGCCACCTGAAAGTGAGAATGTATCTCATGAAATTAATGATGAGGACACAAGGAACATGAATCAAGACTGGAGAAACTCCAACTTTGGGTTGAAGAACAACAACTTTCCTAAGATCAATATGAGGAAGTTTAATGGAAAGGACCCAATCACATGGATACTCCAAATGGAGTAGTTCTTTGATCTACATGATGTGCCACACAAACAAAAGGTATGAATTGCATCCTTATATTTCGAACCTAATTAGATTTTGTGGTATCGATTCCTTTACTCTCGCAAATCACTTTTCACTTGGCCAATTTTCAAGGAATAAATGATAGAAAACTATAAGGATACAAGGAGAAATACCTTCTTCAGCCAATTGATAAATCTCAAGAAAAAGGGTTCAGTTGCGGAGCACATCGAGAACTTCCAAAGATTGAATATAAAGTTAATGGATATTATAGATGAACACCTGATTGATGTCTTCATAGGAACTTTAAAGGATAACATTCAACATGTGGTTCTCCTTTTGGAACCTAAATAATTGGAGAATGCATTCAGGGTGGAAATAAATGTTGAAAGTGAAAATATGGCTATGGCTACTAGAAGGACCACCCCTAACATCTATCAAGAGAATAATGTTACTTCTTCTAAACCACCTCAACCTACAAGGTTGACACCTCAACAATTGGGAGAAAGAAAAGAAAAAGGTTTATGCTTTAATTGTGACAACAAGTACAGTAAGGGACATAAGTGTGGTGAGAATAAATTATTCTACATAGATTGTGAAGAGGAAGAAGTACAAGAACAAGAACAAGAACACAAACCATATCAAAATGAATATGTAGAAGAGAATTATTCTAAAGAGATGACTCCCACCATATCATGTCATGAATTGGTTTGAATTAACACTCCTAAAACCCTCAAGATTGAAGGATATATCAAAAATAAAAAGGTAATAGTGCTAATTGATTATGATAGTACTCATAATTTCATTCACTCTAAATTAGCCAAAGCTCTCAATTGCTTTATATATCTAGCGTTAGAGTTTCAATTAATGATTGCAAATGGAGGAACTATCAATTGCTCATGAAAACTACCTAAGATCAATCATACTATGGGGAATATGTAATGAATAGGCCAATTATTTCTATACCCATGGATGGTGTTGATTTCATTCTAGGGGTCCAATGGTTACAATAATTGGGGAAAATGGCCTTTAATTTTCAATAACGTTTCATGAAATTTCCATTGGAAGGAAAGGAATTTGAGTTAAGAGGTATCAGAGGGAAACCTATTAAGGTGGTGAGATCTAATGGTATGAAAACATTATTGAAAAAGGGCATCAAGTTGTAATTGTGCAACTATGCTCACTACATGTTCAAACATCTAATCCATCTATTCTCCTAGATCTCCAAGGGATCAGTGATAGGAATTCCAAAGTATTTGAAGATATTCCCAAGGGTCTTCCACCCACTCATGATCATGATCATGGTATTCACTCAATTCATGGGAGTGTTCCTCCTAACATCATGCCTTACAAATACCCGTATGCCCAGAAGAGTGAAATTGAGCGTATGGTTGAAGAAATGTTATAAGATAGAATTATTAGACCTAGAAAAAATTCTAACTCTGCACTGGTGGTAATGGTACTCAAGAAAGAGGGCTTATGGCATATGTGTCTATATTATAGAGAGCTCAACAAGATCACCATTAAAGATAATTTTCCCATTCTTGTCATTGATGAATTGTTAGATTAACTACATGGAGCAATCAACTTCACAAATTTGGATCTTCATTTAGGGTATCATTCAGGGTATCCCAAAAACAACATTCATAACTCATGAAGGCCATCATGATTTTTTGGTCATGACTTTTGGCCTTACGAATGCAAGTTCCACATTCCAAGGGTTGATGAATTCCATTTTCAAGCCCTTCCTTCAAAAAATTGTGTAGTATTTTTTGATGATATACTAATCTATAGCAAGTCTTGGGAAGATCATGTTCTACATGTTGACAGGGTGCTAAAACTACTTAAGGAGCAACAAATATTGGCCAAACTGTCCAAATGTTTCTTTGGGGTGAAGGAGGTAGAGTATTTGGGTCATATTGTATCTCATGAAGGTGTCAAGGTAGACCTTAACAATATTAAATCGATGATGGACTAGCCTATTCCCAAACCATTGAAGAATCTTAGAGGATTTTTGGGTTTGACAGGTTACTATCACAAGTTTGTTCAAAACTATGGAATAATAGCAACATGTTTAACTCTATTAACTAAGAAGGATGAATTTTCATGGACTACAGAGGAAACTCAAGATTTTGAACAACTTAAAGAGGCAATATGCAAAGCTCATTTCTTGACCACACTAGAATTCACAAAAAACTTTATTGTGGAATGTGATTCCTCAGTAAATAGAATTGGTGTTGTTGTAATGCAATAAGGAAGGCCCCTTGCTTTTTAAAGTCGACCATTCAAGGGAAATGACTTACGCAAAACCATTTATGAGAAGGAAATGATGGAAATAGTACATGGATTGAATAAATTGTGCCCTTACGTAATAGGTAGGCACTTCAAGGTCAAAATAGATCATGATAGTCTTAAGTACTTCTTGGAACAAAGATTATCTTTAGAAGAGAAAAAAAATGGGTGACCAAGATGTCGGGTTATGACTTTGAAATCATCTACAAAAAAGGGAAGAAAATGTTGTGGAAGATGCACTTTCAAGAAAGGATGAAGATGTTGAGGAGTTTCTTTGTTATATCTCTATTATCCAACCTGATTGGATAACCGAAGCAAGGGATGCATGGAAGAATGAAGAAGAAGTGTGGACTATCATTCAAAGGTTGCAACAAGATTCTAGTGCATATGATGCATTTACATGGAAAAATGATTCACCGTGGTACAAAGATAGTTTATATTTATGTAATAACTCCCAACTCAAACAAAAGGTATTTTTGGAATTGCACACCTCTCCGGTAGGTGGGAACTTATGATTTTTGAAAACGTATCATAGGGTCAAGAGGGAATTTTTTTGGGATGGCCTTAAAACTGATGTTCAAATTTTTGTGGTAGAATGTTTGGTTTACCAAGAAAATAAGGTGTAAACAATTAATACCCTAGGTCTTTTACAACCATTAGCCATTCCAAGTCAGTGATGGGAGGAGGTTTCCATGGATTGCATCACAAGGTTACCAAAGTTTGAAGGAAAGAGTGTCATCGTGGTGATTGTTGATATACTTACCAAGTATGCACACTTTTGTGCACTCTCTCATCCTTTCAAATCTAGTACAGTTGCTACCACATTCATGGAGACAGTTCAAAGGCTACATGGAAGCCCAAAGTTTATTGTAAGTGATAGAGATCCCATATTCATTAGACATTTTTGGACATAATTATTTTCTTGTTTGGGTACTCAATTGGCTCATAGCTCATCTTATCATCCTCAATATGATGGATAAACTGAGATAGTGAACAAATTTCTAGAAGTCTACCTTTGTTGCTTTGTCTATGATAAACAAACATAATGGTTCAAGTGGTTACCCTTGGAAGAATGGTGGTATAACACTTCTTTTCATATTTCAACAAAAATGACACCATTTATGGCATTTTATGAATATCACATATTGTCCATTACTTCTTCTCTAAAATAAAAATATAAGGTTCAAGCAGTGGAAGATCACATCGATCATCAACAACAAGTTCTCCAACTCTAAAAAGACAACCTAACCATGACACAAAATCGAATGAAACAACAAGAAGATCAACATCATAGTGAAATACGTTTTGAGGTAGGGGATTGGGTAGTTTTAAGACTACAACCATACAAACATATGTCCCTCAAGAAAGCTAATAAGGATAATAAATTATCACCAATGTACTATGGCCCTTATAAGGTGTTGAAAAATATTGGTACTATGGCTTACAAATTGGAACTGCCTGCATCTTCACGAGTACACCTTGATAAAACATAAACAAGAATAACAACATGGTGGAAAAGGCTCACTAGCCAACTCTCTGTATTCACACCAATGTTACATATTTATAGTACAATGGGTGATGCCACCTCATAGAGAGATTTGCTCTAGATCCTCAAATCATTCATGATGACTAGGCTAGGCAATCTTAACTAAATCATTAGTCATCACTTGAGGATATATTACTAATATTCTAAATGAATAATACAAATATAGGTGACAATTTAGACTTAGTGATTGGTAAAGGTCGGCCATAGGCTAAAAATCCCCCCCTCAATCACAAGTCATATCAATAATACCAACAATTAAGCATAAACTAGTATCAATTCCAAGTCTTCATATTGAAACTCCTGAGCTAAGCCTCAATGAAGAACTACCTGAAAAACTTCCAATCTGGATGTTGAATGGTTCATCTGAAATGAAATCAAAGAGAGATGAGATATGGAAGTGAATAACTGCAATATCTGAACATTTCCTGATTGCTTGACAATTTGATCATTTTTCCAAGTATTTTAGCTAGAAGAATCTGATGTCTTCTGCTAATTGGTGAACATGTAGTATCACCACTCTACTATCAGTGTATCACTAAAAGTGATTTCTAAATTTGTGGTTTGGGATGACCACTAACCAATTGATACCATGTATCTGATGTTTTTTGGATAACCACTAACCAATTTTGACACTTTTAGGTGTCCAACAACATCCCAATGTATTATGTGTATGATTCAATTACAAGTCATTGAACCATAATCCTGCCAAATTATTCCATCTCTGGAAAATCTCACTATGTAATCATGTGAGCTAGGATGCATGCAATTTGTTCACTTAATGTAAACTCCAATCTGATGAGAGAGAACCAAGAGAAGTGAATCAAATTCTAGTTTGACACATCCCTTAAAATGTCTGAAAACTCAATCAAATGCCAAGTTGCAATGCATAAGGATCCTCCTGTCCTTTGCTAGGTCGAATGACCATCTATGTGAACCAAATGTCCACATCATTTCTCTCAAAATAAAAATTAACATCCAAATTATGTATGATTCAACTTAAACTTTTTGAACCATAATTCTGCCAAATTTTGTCATCTATAGACCACAATTGCCCATTTGGAAAATTTCATGCCCATTTGGCATACTTGATGTTTGTTGTTGTCAAAAATTTATGTTTGACAACCATCTTCAATTCCATCATCAATTCCCCCCTTTGTCTGTTGAAAGGAGAGACCACAAGTGGTTTCATGAACCATCTTCACTGGAATTTTGAACTCCCCCCCTTAAGGTGCATGAGATTTACATCATTGTACTCCCCCCTTCTAGGCTCAAGAGAGTACCATCATTATTTCATTTGAGTACAACACAAAGTGGGCATGCAGAAAAAAAAAATGTTATCTCATACCGTGAGGGCCATGCTTGAAAACTACGCCATAAGGGGACCACCTATGTGAGGTACAAAAATGTTATGTTCTACAAGATTGGTCTTTACTCGAGATTGAATTCTTCGGTAAGACTTATATAGTCGCTTGGTTGTTGATGACCATTGCCAAAGATCAATCCACTCATAATGAATCTTCAATCTTGCAGGTTTCTTCAGTGTTGAACATATGTCTGAAGAATGGTTATGCTTGCCACAATGTTAGCAAGGATGGAGATTAAAACATTGATTCTCCTTGTGACCAACTCGATTGCAATGTTGACACTTATCATTATGATGGTGAACTTGAACAGATGAAAGTGAATCCTCTTGAAGGAATCCAACACTTTGGAACTTGATTGGTTTGGAATAATCAGAAATATGAAAGGTAATTTCCGTGTCATATCCATGTCCTGTTCTATTATTGTTGTAGATGATTTCTTCCCAAGGTCTGATGATGGGCTTGGAAAGAGTATTCTGATCCTGTTGCTTTGAAATCTGTGGAAGTGGATTTACTGCATGTTGTTGCAGCATTGAAAGGTTTTCTTCACTGAAATCAAAAGAAAAATCTTGCAAAGTAGGTTCATGAATAGATTCAACTTCGTCTGAAATTGATTTTGAAGTTTTATCACTGTGTTGTTCCTTCACTATCTATTGATAAAAAACATCATCATCATCATTATCATCATAGAGAGGGTTGTGTTAAACAAAAACTAGTTCAAAGCACTTCACTGGTTGTTGATTTTTGAGATCAGTCAACTCATAATTCAATAGTTGGGATTGTTCTTGAATAAGTATAACTTTATCTTGTGTCACTTGCAAACAAGTTATCATTGATTGAAGAGTTGCTTTGTTCAATATCACTATGTTGTCTTCGGTGGTGTTTATTAGAGTGTTCAGTAACTCTAATAATTCGAGATTGTGAGCCATTTGAAAAACACTAAAATAGGTCTCCTTGTGCAGGTAGATCCTAATTACAATTTGAATCAACAGAAGAAGGATCAACTCGCTCACTTGAATCACTCGCTTGATTTTGTTTCACGCTCACTTGTACTCGCTCACTTGAAATTTTCTTGCTTTCTTCCAAGAAGTTAAGAGTGACGGATACTACCGAAAATGCACCCAAAAACTTGATTACAATGATTTGAGTTAAACTACTCAACCTTGTCAATTTCGACTCAAAATTACAATGACTCACGAATATGATGATACAAGCAAGTTGTGGGTGTCAGGTTCAACCGAAAATGAACCCAGTTACAAATTCAATTCAACTCAACTTGATCTCAACAATACAAGTAAACTTACAAATACATTATTGCATGTACAAATCAACTTGATCAAGTAATCTTACAACAAACATTGTTTGCAAGTTACAATAAATGTTGACTTTAAAGTTGAATTACTCTTCAAATTTGAATGTGTTGTTGATACTTTTGAGTCTCGTTCTCCTTTGATTATGATGTTGACTTGTTCATTTCTTTAGTATTCTTTGCAGATGCTTGATTTTCATTACTTGTTTGAATGCATGTGCATGAGTAACATTGTGCTTGAGCTTGTGTGTGTTGCGTTAAATGCTAAAATTGTAAGTTTATGTCAAAACTAGACAGTAAACAATATACGTCTCCATGAAAATTTCACCACAACACACTACGCAAGGTATACCTAAGATCCCCTTATTCAATTTTAAGCGAATCTAGGACACAAGAGCCAAATGAAATATGATTTTATCAATACAAATGTTACATGAAACTTTCAACTAAGCTTCCTTTCTCCTCATTCTTCAAATTTCTTCATAAATTGATTACCATGCAATATCTACTAGTAATCTTTTACAAACTTGCGATATCAATTTTGAATTTAAAGCAACATGCCTCAAATATGCACTAGTGGATAAAACCCACTTATAACATGTGCATCGAAGGAAAAATAATTACCCCTTTATACCATCCTACACACGTATGGCAACATAAAAATGCCCCTTTACAATAACTTTAACAAAAGTCTTCAATTATGGTCATGTTTCACATACCATGTACCAAACAACCATTTTTGGTTTCCAATTACATCACTTGCATTAATTAGGCTTTAAAGTACCTAGACATGATGACTGTCTTTTCCAAATATACTTAGAACAATTACCCTAACAAGTCAACCTATTCATCCTTATACCTCCCACTTTCTCAAAAAAACATTTATATATAAATACTAATTTCTATAAACACTTTTACACCAAAAGAAAATATAAGAGGCATCTTTTGTTTTATTACTTTTATGCAAAAGTAATAAAATATGATCTTTAAAAGCTATGCCATGAAAAAATGTGCTTGGAGACTTGTAAATGAAAAGAGTGAATTGGATGAGGTTGAGTGAAGTTCGATTTTGAAATTTCCCCAAAATAAAGTGGGCCATTGACATGGAAATAAAAGAGATATTAACGCACATCACCAGGCATACGTGTGAAGGAGTAACCAATTTAGATTTAGGTGTTCTTTGTAGATCATAGGCTCGTGGATCAGATCAAATATTCATTGCATTTATTACTTCTGGAATCTTTTACCACCATAGTTTCAATACTATTAGTTCACGCATCTGGAAATTCCCTTTATTCTGTTAAATCTGACATTGCCATTCACCAAAGTCTGCGAACAATATTTTCTTTGGACTAAAATCGCTATCCAATTATGTGCCTTTGAGGTTTATCCTTCTTACTTTCAACGGGGATCTCCTTCTCCAATAAATGCTAACAAGTTATGATCTACACTAACTCGTAGCTTCCACCAGAGGCAGACGTTTTCTTCGATTTTTCCTGCTTTGCAACTCTCTCTTGTTCATTAATTAGGTCTGCAACATAGCCATGGCGAAATTCATGGCACAAAGTGGGATGAGGTCGTTTGCATAGGCTATTGCTTCAAAAGAGGTGGCCGCTTCACTCAGATCGGTTCAGATTGATGGATATGCAACAATCCAGGATGAACACTCCATAATAACTGGTTCACATAGTCTATTGTGTTTCTGTAGGCAGTGGGATATTTGAAAGCATTAACGATGGCAGATCGATACCTCTCGGGTTCGGATTCTTGTGCTGGTACTCCTCAGCTTGGTGGTCTCCTCGACACTTCCTCTTTAATAAGTTAACACCAATACACCTCCACGATCCAGCTTCTAAAAAACAATGTTCGCTACGATGGAATTTAAAGATTGCAATGCGTGGTGTTTACCAAGATCCAAATAAAATAATCAAATTATGATCTAAATACAAGGATTGAGATGGAACAATATTGATCTCTATCATCCTGATAACACCATCCTGATAACACCAGAGCACGAGAAAATACCAAATCGATCACTAGATCAGGGGTCTATTCTCATCTGATCGTTGTCTTTAACTTGGGAAAATGTGTTGCATCATTCCTCCATAATTCCAAAAAGAAGACTAGATTTCCAGATCACACACTAGTTCTTTGAAAAAATACCGACGACCAAAAAAGATGAACCATGTACAAAAATGTTCACATTGGCAAATTCTAAATCAAAATTACCAGATCTCTGGGCTATTTTGTCTTCGTCATTGCATGTTCAAAGAGGCGTAGATCTACGATTTTGTTGATGTAGGCAAGCTCCAATATTTTCCTACATATCTCCAACACCATAGTGATAGGCCTTCCATTGCATATTTCAAGCAAATTCACCTTCCATGGATCACTACCATGGCTCTCAAGATTAACAAGCTCTTAAGAACTATAAGAGTTATGATACCAATTGATAAAACATAAACAAGAATAACAACATGGAGGAAAAGGCTCACTAGCCAACTCTCTGTATTCACAGCCAACTCTCTGTATTCACACCAATGTTACATATTTATAGTACAATGGGTGATGCCACCTCATAGAGAGATTTGCTCTAAATCTTAAAATCATGCATGATGACTAGGCTAGGCAATCTTAACTAAATCATTAGTCATCACTTGAGGATATATTACTAATATCCTAAATGAATAATACAAATATAGGTGACAATTTAGACTTAGTGATTGGTAAAGGTAAGGGATAGGCTAACACACCCAATTTTCCATGTTTCATGCTTAAAGAAGGTTATAGGTGACAACATCCCAGTTCAAACTATATTTCTAGAACTTGATGAGGAAGGAAAAATCATATTGGAGCCTGAAGATATCACTAATAGAAGAATTCACCAATTGAGGAATAGATCAATTTCATAGTATCTCATTAAGTGGAAGAAACTACTTGTTGAATATTCCAGGTGGGAAGATGAGTTTTTTATACATAAACATCCAAAACTACTCAAGTGTTTTGGACAACACTTGTCTGAAGGGGAGGGGCATGTTAAGCCCTAAATCATGACACATTACCCCTTAATTGGGGCATATTACATTAGTATTGTTATTTTATTTATGTCGAATTGGGTCCATTAGTTGTAATTGTACCTCCTAGTCTCTTATATATACCAAGGATAAATTTTCATTTGGAATCATCGTGTATTTTTTAATTCATGTGATGTATAAGTGGGTTTCTCCCTCGAGGAGGCTTGTTATCTGAATTTTTTTCTTTTTCAAGGTGTGGAGCACTGATTCTGAGGTTTTTATGCTATTTTGATATTTGGTTCTTAACATAGATGAGTTTTTGAAGTGTTCAGTGCATTATTTTAGCAGAGGAATGATTTTATCATTGTGTGGGAAAGTTTCACTACCAAAACAAAATTTATATATTGTTGGGCCATATTCTTATATGATATAGATGAATTGATTGTGGGATATTGTGCCATTTTTTATGGGAAGAGATATCTTTAGGATGGGTCGAGTTCTTTATCACAAAACTATTGTTTCCTTGTATAGTTGATTGTTGTATGTAACCTATCTCTATAGGAATGTCTATCTTTCCTTGACTTTTGTACATCTCATTTATTTATAGGTAACTCCCTTATTAATGAACATGTCAGTTTTTATCTTAATTGTTTGTTGTTATATTAATTTTGTTAAAGAAGAAATGCATTATTTTTGTTATATAACATCAATGCAATACATTATGGGCATATATATTGTGTATTTCTCTATGTTGTTAGAAAAATAACTCATCATTACTAGGTTGTTAAATAATAATCACTTGCACCCAAATTGTTTGACAAAGTATCCCAATCAACAAACTAAGGTTAAATTTCAAAAGCATTAGCAAGGAAATTACAATGGAGGGGAGTGTTGATGGGTCCAAATTGTCCTATCAATGAGGTAAGTGACAATTCCTTATGAGACCTCCCAATTAAAATTACTCTCATTTGGAATGGCGTTTCATACCAGTATGTGGGTCTGGTTGTCACTCGAAACTAATTACTAATATGAGTCTGAGAAAAAAATGTTCTCAGATGAATTGAAATCTGAAACTAAACTAACTAATGTTGTCTACTACTATTCTAAATGAAATTCTAAGCCATTCTAACCTATCTTGATTAGACTAATAAATATGAGTACAGTGAAAATTGATATTATCTAGAAAGGAATGAATTTGTTTATGCAAATAATAGATTAATATGACAACGCACTAAGCAGAGTACAATTAATTTTTCAACTTTCTTATTACACTATTTTTTTACTCATAAGGAAATTCATCCAATATGATCATACAAAACAAAGTAAACAAAAAAAATCATAAGACTATAATCCACACATTCACATACTAATACATACAGAAAGAATAATCTCATTTGCACATATATGATTCTAAAATTTCCATAAATGTCTCTTGTTATATTAATCATATAGTAAAAGTATTTATTCGATATACATAGATCCAAAAGCACCATTTTGTTTGCATTCTTGTCTTTTATAAAAAAAGAGGTAGTGTCTACATTGTAAAATTGGTTACTCTCAAAGGAAAGTAGTATTTATTTGATATACATAGATCCAAAAGCACCATTTTGTTTGCATTCTTGTCTTTTATAAAAAAGAGGTAGTGTCTACATTGTAAAATTGGTTACTCTCAAAGGAAAGTCAAGATGTGTGTCTTCTTATTCCAATTCGGATGAAAATCAAGAGAGTGAGAAAAATAGGCAAAAAAATGATTAGTTACAAAATTAGTATAATCATGAGACCCTTTATGCTTCAATTTTGTCATGATATTCCTTCCACAGAGCATATCATTTCATTATTTCCTCTAACTTATATAATTGCAAAATTTCTATGTCAAGTTTCCCATCACATATTTTTGTGGTTACTTCTAGTTTTAATTCTTGTTCCATCATTTTGATGAGATTTTGGGTTAATGTGATCATCCTAGTGGGATTTATCGAGTATTCATCCAAAACCTTTTTATTTACCTCTGATAGTTGTTATATGCTTTCTTGATTGAATTCCCTTTGTTCTTCCACTTCTGCTATTCTCGATTTGATTGGTGTTTCTTCATCCATGGAAGGAATGATTTTCATTCTTAACTCCTCTAGAATGTCATTTGAAGCATTCCATAATATTTTGTATTGTTTGGTCATTGCCCCTTCAATAGTTCAAACACCCTGCAATAGGGGCTTTCGTGTATCAAAAAGGACTTGACCTTTCATTTTCTATTTGGAAGTGTATATTGGTAGGGAAAATAGTGTATCTTTGTACACACTCTAACAATCAATAACCCTATCAAAGGATTCATTGGATTTCTGATATTTGTCATTGATTTCTTCAATTTTATCCTCTAGCATGATCTAGTCATCCCTATCTTTCTAGATATTATTCAAGATGAAAAAACACTTATTTTGCTATTCTTTTTTTTCTTTATTAATATTCATGATTTCTCCCCTTATGAATTCTAAGGAAATGGTCGTTGCTTTTTTTTCTTCTAGAGCCTTTTCAAGATTTTCTTTTTTTTCTTCTAGAGCCTTTTCAAGATTTTCTTTATCTTATTGTAACCCTATAATGTTATTCTCTCATTTTTCAACAAACCTTCTAGTTTCTACTTGTTCATATTGTAAACAAGTCAATTCTTGGGCATACTTGTTTTTCATTATTTTGATCTCTTCATAGTGATTCTACTTAAGGGAATCCAATTATTCTCGATGAAAACTTTGATTTGTGTGTGTTTTTTCCTCAAATTCATCAGTGATTTCATCCTTTTGAGTCTACAAAGTCCTTTCCATTTCTTCCTAGTATATTTTCTTTGCAATTCCACCTTCTCTATGGAATTCAACAATGATGTCATCTTATTGTGTGCTTAGATTACTTTGTAAGGAATTTTTTTTTACTTGTGTAGTGTCTAGTGTTGTAGATACTTCAAATACAAACATATCATTTTCTCCTTCAAATGCATGTGTTAGCACTAGGTAAATTTTTGGGATGAAGAGAAATGAAGTGCCAAGGTAACCTATAAACCAAATTTAAGACTAGAAACTAGCATTTTCAATCTACAGAGGGATCTCTCTGAGACCTAGTCTCTGGTAGATAATGACTTTGGATTGTCGGCTAGATTTATGTGTTTGGGAAATGTTTCTGGTTTCACTGGCAAAAAAATACAGAACTTTGGGCTATGGAGTCATCCTCCTAAAAATGAGAGAGATCAATGACTGGTAAAGGAAACTTTGAGAGGATAAAGGCTAAGTAGGAAATGGTCTTTCATTTTAAATGTCGTCATGTATGGTGGAAGAAAGGAGGACATAAAGCAAACCAGAGCACAATTAAAGATGAATTATAATTTACATAGAAGAGAACACAGAGTTTAAATGAATGAGTCTAAAGCACTACACGATGAGTTTTAAACTCGTCAGACATTCCAATTGAAAGAAAGAGAACATACATGAATTTACAGGAAACATGAAGTACATACATAGATAGGATCACAATACATAAAACCAACACCATTAGAATATTTTCGTCAAAGATTCATGACCTTTGCATTGTTATTTCTATTCAGATTCAAAGATTACATTCAAGAGTTCTTTGTCTACACTACTTTGCTAACCTGACTGTTGGTTACTATTTCCCTTCTCGGGTTGTCTGAGTTATTGACCCAGGGTTCATGTCATTCGAGGTTCCAACAAAGCCTCTAAGACTATCGGCCCTCCTAGTAAAACAGAAGGCAACACAACACCCGGAAGGTACTGCGCAGTCTCACCCGAGATAGCTTTAAATGGGTGACTCTAAGATTTAGGTGTTTACAGCCTAGGATAGAGTAGGGGATAGGGGTTTCTTAATTAAATCTAGGTACCGTGAGCTGTAAGGTAAACTACTTATCCCTTGAAGTCGCATATGTATATTTCATAGTTTCATTCCAGCAGAGTATAAATAGATTCATAACAATGTGCTAACTCATTCATCAAGCTTAACCATTGATTGATGAAATAAGAAAGAGGCATGCATACATTCAACATATTACACGAGTATTACCATGGTTCGCCCCCACCTAGGCTACGCCCACAAAGATTTGGCTCTTGGCTCTTTTATTATGGCAGTTATGCATTCCTGGCGCCATGCGCTTACAATTCTCCACAAAATTGGGTAAGATCTATGTGAGGCGAACTAGATTGCACCAAGCTCTACAGCCTATGGTCTAATCCTCAGATCTACCGTCCCTCATATCTTCTTTTCTCAACAGCTTACAAAATCAGTTCATACAGCTAAAATAATTACATATCGCCTATGCTCCTGCGTGGTTACAGTCTCCAAAACTTAACTCCAAACCCTAACCCTCAACAACAAAAGTAATAACAACAACCATCATCACAACACTGATCATCACAACAAAGATCATCCCAAAAACGATCATCACAATATGATACTTTTGTATCTATATTTATACATTTTGGGCTCTTCGGTCTTTTATAGAATATTACCAAAACCCTAACCCTTCTTACGTTAGGTCTTTCTCCCATACGTGTGTTGTTCTTCCTCTAGTTGTCACTTTCCTTTGTGCATGTTTTCTTGCATGCACGCATGTTTTTTTTTGTTGGTTGTTACTTCAATTTTCTACACGCTTTCTTTCCCATGATCGTTCTTCTTTCCCCTTCGGCCTGGTACCAACATGCCCCCAACACTGACATGTGACTCGTCCCAGTTCACCTAATTGCTATGTGCTTCCTCGATCTCCTTGGTGATCGTCTGGAGCTTCTCCTGCAACTCTGTTGCTTTTGTCAGTGCCTATGTGGTTTTCTCCTTGATGGTGTCGACTATCTGAGCTACCACTTCCTCGCTCATCAGTCCTGCGCATTCTAGATGAGTCTGTGCTGTCTGTTTTCTATCTTATTCTGCCTGCACAAATACTTCTACTACCCGTTCCTGAAACAATTCTATTTGAGCCTGACGCTCCTATTTCTGTATTTGCGCAGTGATAAGTTCTGCCTGTATATTCTTCAACTCTTGCGTTCCCTTGACCCATTCTGGAATTGGTATGGTATTTTGTTGCTGCTTGAGTTATTGGATCATTGCATTGATCCTCTCCTCCTCCTTGTCCCAGTGTTGGACATGTGGATCCTCTTCCAGCCTTGTCCAAAGTTGTGTTGTTTTATCCAGCAAGTCGGCTATCGTGCTGACCTATTTTTCTAGCTCCTATAGTTGTGTTGTTGCTTCCTGCTTCCTTTTCTCCTTCACTGCTGGTGGAGTTGCTAGTCTAATCTGTCCGTGGAGAGTCCTGATATCCTTCTGATACTGATCAATTTCCTACACAATCTGGTCTATCTTTTTTGTGACTAGGAGTTCATTTCCTTGTGCAGTGGTTGGAAGTTTCCCAAAAATTTCTTCCAGTCTGCATTCCAGCTCGTTTCTGCATTCCTTCTCCTCCTGAGTTTCAGATTTGGCCTACACACAAAATGTTTCCAATGCTTCCTGCTTCTTTGTTGCTTGTTGTAGCTCAACTAAGTTTTTATGTGCTCGCGACTGCATATCGTGGTAGACACTAACCTATAGTTTGTATAATTCTCTTGAAAAAATCCGTGTCAAGACCAATTGGATATGATCCAAATCCTTTAGTGGTATTTGTCCCACAATTTCATCCATCTGCAGCATGCTAGGATTTATGTAGACTGTGGAATGTGCATGTGGTATCAAAAGAACTGGGACACATTCTTCTACCTCCACCCTTTTTGTGGTTTGTGTGGTCGATGGCTCCATGCCTCTACTGCTACTCGTGATCTGGGCTTCCCTGAATTTTTTAAGGAGTTGTCCCATTTCTTTCAGTTTCTTCTGCAGTTTATCCTTGTGGTGCATGGCATGATCGAAATCCTCTATGAGGAAGTCTTGGACCATTCTAGCAATCATCTCTCCATCATCCTCTATGATTGTATATTCCATTGGTGCTTGTTGTGCCTTCATTTTCTTATGCACACTTTCTTCCTGTACCGTTGGTATCTTACTTCCCCCTGGTTCCTATGTGATAGGATTCGATGTGGTTTCCTATGCTCCCTCAGCCGGTTTCCACTGTCCATTRGTCGGATGAGTGGTTTATGTYCTCCCCTTCTAGGTCCTTGGCTGCTCTGAGCCGTCGTCTGCCTGAGTTAACTTGGTTTGGACCATTCTTCGTTTCTTGGGTACTGGGATTTGTGGAGGTTGTGTTTTCGCCTGCGCAACCCCTCCTACTGTTGTTTGTCCCGGTACTTCTCTAGGTATGGTTGGAATCCTCCATTCATCGGGCCATTCATTGATGATCATGTCGATATCTCCCTCAGTGATGCAGTAGATAATCTGTAGCCACTATTTATCCAGGTACTTCCTTGGTTGTATCCACATGGCTTGTCACCTAGCCCAGAAATTGGTGATGCCCTCGTATCATGCGACAACCTCTGGTTTTATTATCCATGCTCAATTGATGGCTTCCTGTATATCCCATAAGTAAGCTTCGAATATGATTCCATTCTCCCTCTTATGATTGGCTAGTGGTGCAGATCTCGGGACGTGATATCTTTCTCCTCCTGGCTATGGTGTGGTACAAAATATGGCGTGTTCTGGTTCTCGCCATCCCATGAAAGCTATGAGAGTAATCAACCATGACTAATGAAATTCCGTACCTGCATCCTGTGCGTATTTGTAGTCTACCTGGAACAAGTTTGATAGGTATGGCGCCCAACTCATAGAGGTGCCTTCTGCGCATTGAGCTGCAACAACAATGACACCTGAAGTTACTTCGTCTTTGCAACATTTTCTTAGCAGTTTGCAGGCTAAGTTATTTGTGCCCAATTGCGTCACGACATTGTTGATCTGTTTGATTATAATGACTCGTATTCCCCTGTCAGTGCCATATTTCTTCTTCATTTCTTATTCCAATTTTTTTTCCTTGGACTTACTGTCCAGAATCAATGCGGGATCCATACCCCGGGTGGGTAGGCATGTTATCTATGCAATAAGTTCGACAGTTATAGGGACGGGTTTGTCCAGCCATACATTCCCTTCATTCATAATTGCTAACATTTGCTTGACGCATGCTGACACATATTGGCCTCTGCCAAAGTGTGGTATCTTCAACAATCCTAGAATTTATTTTCTGTCCAGTCCAGTTGCCCACTAGTGTGGTTGAGTAATGGTTTTTCCAAGTTGGTTCATGACTATTTTCTACATAAAGACCTGTGGTGCAAGATATGGATATTTGGTTTTATCTTCTACATCATGGTTAGAATACTTGAGCTTCTCGACGTGAACCAATAGCTGCAGGTTCACCTGTACTCCCTGTGGTATGTGAGGTACCACAATCTCTGCAGCCGGTTTCTTTCGAGGTGAGATCGATATTTGAACTCGGTCCTCCTACTGTGTTGGTTGGCTCTAAGTTCTAGAAACTCCTGGTTGTTCCCCTATCATCCACTCTGGCCACGCCCAGGTAGTTAAAACGGTCTCCTCAGCTGGGTGACCTAAGATGGGTGCTTGCGTCTCCTTTGGTTGCTCCTTTTCTCCCAGATGTTGTGTCATTCTGTTCACTTCCACTACTGCTTCAGTATGTTCTGGTGGTATTTTGTGGTGAGTTTCTTCTTCTTTGTTCTGAGTCTCATGCACCGCTGCTAGTGTATCCTACTCCATGGCCTCTATTTGTGGTTGAGAAATCTCCTCTAGTATTGGTATGGACTCTACTGGGATTTCCTTTGGCGATGATATTTCGTCAATATCGATGATCTCCGGTGGTTGTTGCTCATTTTCTTCCAGTGGTCCCCATGACATAGTCTGAACCCTGGTTGATCTGGCTATCTGGCATGGTTCTGTGAGCTTTGGTGGTGCCATAATGGTGTATGTCAAACATTTTCTGAGTTCGAATGGCTTCGGTGAGCTCTATGGTTTCACTCTGTTCGTTCTAGCTATTGTTTCTCTTTTTCTGTTCTCCTTTCATGAATAGACTAACTGCTTTTGTGCTCGTGTGTTGTATGGGCTTGTCATGAAGCTTGTCAAGGACTCTTCCTCCATCATGAGATTAATTCACCACAACTGTGGGTTCAATGCATCCGCAGTGGTTTCATACTTTCCATTACACCTACTCTATCATCTCCAGTTGGCACATTTAATGTGACATCCTATCCATCCTTCCCTTGCTTTAACTCTGCCTCATGTTGTCCTGTTAGCCTGCTTTTGCTCACTTTCCTTTTCCCGCTTGTTTCCTTTTTCAATATGGCTGTTATCATTTCCCTTGCCGGCTTCTTGTTTTATATGTGACTTATCCCTCATGCTGTGCATTTTTTAATTTTTTTTACTGCACGGTGGGTGGTTGACTTTCCTTGTACAGCTTCAGCTGGCTCCCATTGATCATTCCTATGAGGTATGCACCTGCTAAATCTCTTAATTGTACAACTCCTCTATCCGTGACACATTTTACCTCATATGGTCCTAGCCAATGCATTCTCCTCTTTCCTGGGTGCTGCAACGATTTACTATCATAGAGAAATACTAGATCTCCTTCCTTGAATGTCCTCCTCTTGATGTGGTGGTCATGCCAAGATTTGTCTCTTGCTTTTCGTACTTGTTGGTGGAATCTTGCCAAGATTTGGTCTTCCTCCATCGACAATAACTGATTCAGTCTTTCCTATACTGCGCTTCGTTCTGTCATGTGTGTGATAACTGCTACACGTAGACTGGGTATTAAAAATTCTACCTGCACTACTGCTTCTTGACCATAGACTAGTTTGAATGGTGTGTGGCCTGTCAAATTTTTGCATGTGGTTCTATATGCCCATAACACTGCTGGTACTTTGAGGTCCCAATCATCCTTGTTGACGTTACATATCTTTCTCAAGGCGTTATCTAGAATTTTGTTGAAGGCTTCTACCATGCCATTTGCCTGTGGATGATACGGTGTTCTTTTTTGGTGATGAAATTCAAACTCTCTGAGCATTGCTCGGATGGTTCTGTTTATGAAGTGCGTTCCTTGGTTGCTCATCAAAATTCTTGGGCACCCAAATCTAGTAATTACTTGTTCAAAAAGAAAGTGTGCAGCTGTCTCTACACTGCAATATTTTACTGGTGCAACTTCCACCCATCTTGTTAGGTATTCCGTCACAGTGAGAATATATCTCACTCCCGTTCTTTTGGCTAGTGGGTTAATGGGTCCCACAAAGTCTATTGTCCATTTGTTGAATGTTTGAAGTGTCACTTGTGGTCATAGTGACATTTCATCCCTTATGTTGGGTTAGCCTACCCTTTGACAGACATCACATTACTGACATTACTATTTTGAGTCTCTGTGGATCGTTGGCCACCACAATCTTGCGTGTAGTACCTTCTGCATGGTAGCTTTTCCTACATAATGTCCTTCTACTATTCCCTCGTGGGCTTCTACTAAAATTATTGGTCGTTCATGGTCTAGTATGTATCTTCGTAAGATGCTATCTTCTCCCATATTGTATAGATGTCCTGTGATAAATTGATAGTCGCTTGCGTGGACTACCAGGTTCTTCTTCTACGCAGTGGTATATTATTGTGGCGTAGTACCTGTGCTCAAGTACTAGATGATCTTTGCGAAGTAATCATCAACAATCTGTACTGAGAATATATGTGCATCTGGAAATTTTTCTTCTAAATTCATTGGCTCCTCCCCATTTGTGACCCTCGATAGGTGGTCAGGTCTTGCAATCAATTTTCCTAGTTTAACTATTACCTCAAAGTTTAATTCTTGAAATAGCAATAACCATCGACATATTCTTCCCCCCAACATTGGATTTTTGACTAGGTATTTCAGGGATGAGTGATCTGTAAACATATTAAAGTGTTTTTCCAATAGGTAATGTATGTATTTATGTAGTGCATAAACCATAGCTAGGCCTTCTCTTTCTTTCGTGTTATAATTATGTTCCGAGTCTGATAATTTTTTGCTTGCGAATGCTATCGGGTGATCCAAGTCTCCTACTCCTGGTTGCACTAAGATAGCTCCAAGTGCTATCATTGATGCATCTACATGTACATGGAATATCTTCTCCCAATCTGGAAATACCAATATTGGTACTGTGACCATATTTTCCTTCATGGTATCTAGACCGTGTTGGCACTTGTCGTTCCATTGATACTTTGTATCCTTCCTTAACAATTTTTCAATTGGTGTAATCTGTGTGTAGCCTTTGATAAATTTCTTGTAATATCCCATATGTCTGAGCATTTCTCTTAGTTGGCGGACTGTTTTTGGTGCTGGTAGGTTAACAATGGCTGCGATTTTGGTCGGATCCACTAGCAAACCCTATTTGCATACTATGTGTCCTAATAGTATCCCAAATGGAGTTCCAAATATGCATTTCTTGATATTCAATGATATATGGCATTTTTTTCATCGTTCTAACATCAGTCATAAAAATTCCACATGTTTTTTTAGTAAGCTATACACTGTCCAATCATCCAGGTATAATTTGAGGAATTGATGGATGAATTCCTTAAATGCTGCGATGACCACTCTAGAAAATATCGCAGGTGCATTCTTCAGCCCGAATGGCATGAGTGTATACTGATAAGACCCCCATTCTATAGTGAACATGGTCTTGTGTCTATCCTCCTGTGCTATCTTAATCTGATGATATCCTAAGAATCCATTGGTGAATGAGTAGGCTTCGTGGCTTCCTACGTTCTCGAGTACTTCGTCCGTGAACGGTGTGGGGAATGGGTCATGTAGGCATGCATCATTCAACTTCCTCAAGTCGACGCATATCATGATCCCTCTTCTCTATTTCTTGTCCTCTACTACCATCGAGCTTATCCATTCTGATTCTTCGACTGGTTCGATGATGTCGGCCTTGAGCATCCCGTCGATCTCATCTTTAAATTTTTGTTTATATATGTGGTTCAATCTATATGGTCGTTGTTTAATGGATCTCACATCAGGTCTGAGTGGTATCTTCATTTCTCCTAATTCTTCGGCTATGCCTTTCATCTCTGTAAAGGTTGTGGGAAAAAGGTCATTATATTCATGCAACAATTCTATGATGCTTTCTAGTGTCTATTTGTCCCAGTAGTCTCCAATTCTGACCATTTTGGGTTGCTCGATGGTCCCTATGTTAACCTTCTTTATACTGATTGGCACAAAGATGACCTCTGACTCTAAGGGTGGTCCTTCCACATCTGTCTTGCCTTCGACTTCTTTGATCTGAATATCGCGTGGATCATCTTCATCTAGTGCTTCCCACTGTACATGGTAGCATGATAATAGATCCTTGACTGTCTCCTTATTTTGCTATTGTACCTCTGTGATATCTTCCACTTTCGGTTCTTCAATGAATATGACGTTTCTGATCCGTTTGAGGGCCACGTATATGTTGGGGTTCTCATGCTTGAATGAGATAGTGACTGTAAAGTTTTGTTGGAGTGTCGCCCATGTCTTGGTACCTTTACACATTTCCTGGTTTGTATACCAATTCACTGGTATGCCCTCTAAAGTATGAATGAAGTGGTGAGACCATTCCTCTGGTGGCATCATTTTCCACAGCATTTTACATGCCTCCAAGTGTTTTGTTGGTGTGCCTAGTCCATCATATTTCTATTGTTTGTTACCTGTCTGTTCTGCGCTGAACCTTATGTGCAGTAATCACTTACATTGGTACCAATCTATGATAGTCTCTTTGTGTGCACCCCAACATCTTGAGGGTGTATCCTTTAGTGATAAATCCATTGCTAGAAATCTCTGTTTTTCTAATACTTCATCTTCATATTGTGTCAAGAAAATTTCCAAATCATTTAGCCCATGAAAACTGGGTGGTTCTTTGAATTATGTGCCAATCCACCTTACTGCATGGTCTATTCTGGCACACCTTCTTATGGATACTTCGTGTAGTCTTTGTTTCTAGTTTTCTAACCCAGTGTCTAAGTCTTTTGTACATGAAGTAATGCTCTACCGATTGAGTACCCTATCTGCAATTGGGTTTATATAGTCTGCATCGCACATAGTTTTTTTGTACAACTGGTCAATCTCTTCTAAATCTAGACAAGTGGGTTCTATGAACCTCTCTCCTTCTTATGGGTCAAGTGGGGCTATGAACCTATAGTCCCCCCACTCAAATGTCATTTTTCTAGTTTTTAAGTTAATTATGGCCTGGTTGTCAAACACCCAATCCAGACCAAGTAGCGTCTGGTAAGGTGTTGTGTCGTCTACTTTTTCGATGACTTCAAAGTCTGGCTTAGTGCGCACACCATCCAGATTTATTGTCACTCATTTCAGTCTACCTATTGGTAGGACTCTATGTTGATTTGATAGCTTTAATTGAACAATTGAGTATCCCAGTGTAGGTTCTCCCATGCATTGCCATGTATATTTTGGTAGTACATTCACTTCGGATCCTAGATCTAGTATAATATCTCCCATATTGAAATCCCCAATGTTAGAATTTATTCTAAATTCCCTACTTGTTCGTGTTTTTGTGTGTAGGTGGTTGACATTTTTCAATTATGGCTTATGTTTTGTCTTGATGCTACATTTTTCTAGGATGTTTTGCAATATTTTGATAGATGAAGGATCACTTAACATTTTGATGCATGATTGAAAAAATTATTTGATAGTACTTACTTTTTCCTTGGGTTGTATTCTGTTGGTATGGTCCAGTGATGGCGGCATTTCATATTCTGGAGCTTCCTTTCTCTGTTGTGCATTCGGCACAATGTTCTCCTTCTAGAATTATTGTCAGGCTTCTGTAAAGATATCCTTATCCTTATGTGCGTTGAACTTCTTCTTGGGGTCAGTGTTTCTATTTACCCATTATTTCTGCGTTGGTTCCTATCGAACTGCATCATTTCTTGTTTTCATTCCTCCTCGAGTGACTATGTTGATGTTTCGTCCATCATCCCTTGCTTCGGCTGAAATACACTAAACATTCTGGTTATTTTGATTCCTTTTTTCCTGGATCTTTACAAGTAATGTCTGATGTTCCTCCATATCATGGTCTAATGCACGAAAATACATACAAGTCATTGGTGGCAGTGGACACTCCCATGCATAATGTCCTAGTTGCCAGTAATTGTGACATGTGACTAGTCCTCTACTACGTCTGAAACCTCCTCTAGCTCGTCCTGCTCCTCTATAAGTTGCATGATCACCTCACGATGTGTTATACTGTGGTCCCTGATTATACTGCATGGTATTGTACTAGGGTTGTGTTGCATTGTACTATGGATGCGCGTTATTGTACAGCTACGGTGCAGTATTATACTGCTGTTGCGCGGTGTTGTATGGGGCTGGGGCTTGAGTGAACTGTGGTGTTTCTTTCCCAATCATCATTTCTTCTTATACCCTGTATGTGTCTGATGTTCTTTCCCGCATCAGCTCCATAGTTATGCAATCCTTGTCATCATGGCCAACTGACTTGCAAAAGGTGCAATATGAGTTCTTTGGAACTGTTTGGTATTTTTGCATCATCGTGCAGTAGTAAGGGTCATGACCCGGTTTCTTGCATATTTCGCACCACAATCCTTCCTGTGGTAGTGGGTTTAGCATCCCTATCACCATATATTGTGTGAATGTTGGGCATTCATTCTTATGGTGTCCTTTTTTCCTATAGGTAGTGCACCAAACAGATTCTTGTTTGTCCTTGTTCTTATTCTGGTTTAGCTGAAATGTTAAGTTCTTAAAATCCTCCTTCAGTTCTTCGATAACCGGGTGCATCTACTGGTATTGATTCTCTTCCAATTGCAAGGCTGCCTGTAGAGCCTCTGCTTCTGTCTGAAACTCTTGTTGTCATAATGGATATTTTAAGTGTGGGAGTAGTGAGTTGACAAATAGGTATCGATGTTGCATATCGGTCATAAGGTATTTTAACTTTCCTTTTAATCGCTTGAATCTTTGATCAATCTCCCATATTGATTCTCCTAGTTTCTGTCTTATTTCAATCATCTCATTCATGTATTGATCCTCTGATCTCGACTTCTGGAACTCATTCATCAATAGTTTCTTAATGTCGTCCAGTGTCCTTGTCGTTCCAGGAACATTGTTCGTGTCTAGACTCATCTACCATTCTAGTGCTCGGTCTCTTAGCATGATCGCTAGCTGCGTGAGTTTGGTGTCTTCATCAGTGATCTTATTTTCTTCCCAGATCTTTGCGCAAATGAACATATGCTTCTCAAACTCTTCTACTACTTCTCCTCGAAATTCTGGTAATCTGATAGTAGGATCGTGTCTTGTCATTCCAAATACTGAGCTACTCCCTCTTCCGCGTGGTGTAGATACTTGACTAAGGTTGCCTGAACTAGATCCTCCAGTTGTTTCTTCTTGTGCAGATGTACTTCTTAATGTCGGAACTCCTCCGAACTTTGTTTGTCTAAACGATGGTGTTCTCTTTGGTGTATTGGTCGCACATGGGTTTATGGGTTCCACACTGACATTAATATGAAAGGGATGGTTGTCTTCACCTCCTATTCTTGGGCCTCTTGTTTTCCTCTCATACATGGCACTAAGGATTTCCTCAATATTCTCCACAGCCTGGAGATCCTCTACCTCTTCCTCATCTCTTTCCAAGCCCTCCCTCTCGGTTACGAATCTCTTCTTGGTATTCACTTTATACTGGTAGGGTGCTCTGCTACGCGTTGTTCCTGATGACACCAAGATCCACTTAAGCTAGTCATCAAAGCTAGTCATCATCCATCAAGATTGGGTCCAAGGGTTCCTCCTCCTTCTTCTCTTTATCCTACCCTCCTTCCATTCCTCCTCTCTCTATCAATGCTTCCCCCCTTCCCCCATGCACACAGGGAAGTATAGTTGTCAGATTCCATTGTCATTACACCTTTTTTATATAGCAATATCTTGATAGAATTATACAAGGATCGAATGTACCTTCCTCTGGGTCATCGTAGGAAATCTTGCTCGGTTGTGCTGCATGAATTTGCTGTGTCTACCGCAAATTATGTGATAAAGCCTGCCACAATACTATCAAGACAAAAGTCGACTACGTGGGTGATTTTTTTGTTCACCTGCTGCAGCTACTAGATCTGTACAAAAGTCCAATCTAGATTTTGAATCCCGTTCGTCGCATGGTTATCCTTTAACCTTAATATCCACTCCTGTAGTAGATGTGGAAAATCACAGAAAAAGACTTCGTGTAAATCGATAAATACGTACTTATCCAAGTATTTACACAGTGTGATCCTGGGGTTTCTATTTTCTTTTTGTGCAAACACTAGCTATTTAGTTCTCAACCAGCCCTCAATTTCTTCTCTCGTGGGGTTCCAAGGTCTCAAAATTCCCTTCTAACGGATCATTTCTCTTCTATTTCGCTCCTTCGGTTCTTATTCATTCTATCTTGTCTACTCATCCCTCTCTTGTTCCTCCTAACCCGACAATAGAACCATTTGTTGGTTACTATTTCCCTTCACGGGTTGTCTGAGTTATTGACCCAGGGTTCATGTCATTTGAGGTTCCAACAAATCCTTTAAAACTATGGGCCCTCCTGGTAAACCAGAAGGCAACATAACACCCAGAAGGTACTGTGCAGTCTCACTAAAGATAGCTTTAAATGGGTGACTGTAAGACTCAGGTGTTTACATCCTAGGATAGAGTAGGGGATAGGGGTTTCTTAATTAAATCCAGGTACCGTGAGATGTAAGGTAAACTACTTATCCCTTGAAGTCACATACGTATATTTCATAGTTTCGTTCTAGCAAAGTATAAATAGATTCATAACAATGTGATAACTCATTTATCAAGCTTAACCATTAATTGTTGAAAGAAGGAAGAGACATGCATACATTCAACATATTACATGAGTATTATCGTGGTTCATCCCCTCCTAGGCTACGTCCACAAAGATTTGGCTCTTGGCTCTTTTATTATGGAAGTTATTCATTCCTGGTGCCACACACTTACAATTCTCCACAAAACTAGGTAAGATCTATGTGAGGCAAACTAGATCGCACCAGGCTCTACAACCTACGTTCTAATCCTCAGATCTACCTTCCCTCATATCTTCTTTGCTAAACAGCTTACAAAATCGGTTCATGCAGCTAAAAAAATTACATATCGCCTATGCTCCTGCGTGGTTACAACCTCCAAAACTTAACTCCAAACCCTAACCCTCAAAAACAAAAATAATAACAACAACCATCATCACAACAATGATCATCACAACAACGATCATCCCAACAACGATCATCACAATATGATACTTTTGTATCTATATTTATACATTTCAGGCTCTTCATCCTTTTATAGAATATTACCAAAACCCTAACCCTTCTTACGTTAGGTCTTTCTCCCATACGTGTGTTGTCCTTTCTCTAGCTGTCGCTTTCCTTTGTGCATGTTTTCTTGCATGCCCGTGTGCTGTTCTTTTGCCAGTTGTTACTTCAGTTTTCTGCACGATTTCTTTTCCACGATCGTTCTTCTTTCCCCTTTGTCTGGTGCCAACACCGATTTACATTGAAAAGATATAATATATAGAAAACAACCATGCCCTCTCAGGCTGCTATGCCTCAGACAACTTTCTTCTAGAATTTCAGATTTGGTTACTTCCTCCCAGACAACCTTTTGAATAGAGTTTACCAAAAATGGAAACCCGACTGGAACCCAATCATAACATAACTGACACCCTCATCTCAATCATTTAGTCATGAGTAATATTTGTTCATCAGGTTGTGTTAAATAAACGTTTTCTTTCACAGGGTGCTCAAGTAATCGAGCGCACTGTTGGAAAATCTGTCACCTTGTATAACGGGCCATGGTTGATGTTGCATGATCACTGGCTATAGCATGAACATGGCGAGTTGGTATAGCAGACGTCCATTTCTGGTCACTCGTGCAACTCCAAGTGGAAAGAATGGTTGGGAGGCCACACCTTTCCTCCAAAACTGTCATGCATTTCACTTACACCTTCCCTCTTCAGTAAGTAAGTTTACAACATTTGCACGATGAATATTCACCATGCGAGTGTGTGGCAGCCACACCCGTAGGCACGCCCGCTCACAGGATCTTCAATCAGTTCGTGAGCCGAAGTGGCTCATTTGGATTCCCTCCTAAAATCTCAGTCAAAATTGATCCACAGGTCCTTTCGGAACTCCCCTGTGCGAAAAGCACTAGGCGCGAGCTCCTATCTTCCCAAGCGACCACAGTGCTATGAACAAGGGCCTATCCCAAAGTCACTTGTCGAAATCTCATGATCTCATGAGTTTGTGAGTTGAATCTTTTGACTCTTCCTTTCCAATCTTGCAATACCCAAACCGGTGATATGGGTATGGCTCCTTTCCTTGTCAGCGCCCTCCCCACATGTAACCATAGGCTAGGGATTAAATGTCAGCACCTCTCACAACTCGCACCTTTGTGAGTTCGTAAGTTAAACTCTCATGCCCTCCTGTTATGATCTCCTGAGACGCGATAGGTCAATGCTGGGTTGACTCCTCCCTTGACGTTTTTCGCTATTCGCAACCTCGCAGGTTGAAGCATCGAGCCTTCACACTCTTATCCCGCGAATCCCCGAGATGCGAGAATTCAACGGAATGTTGACTCCTTTCTCCAGGCAACGCGTGTCCACCCGTCAACCATGCGGGTCTCACCTTATGGCTCTGCCACGTGTCCACACGAGCCTCCGCTCTCGATACTTCGTGACTTTTGATGTCGAAAGTGACCCCTCTCAACCTCCAAACCCCCAAATGCGTGATAGGTGATGGGGTTCCCGATCCAACGGTCCTCCTACGACCTAGATCTAATGGCTATTCTTCTTCTCACTCCTCGCGTCTTTGCGACTTGGAGCACCCAATATTTTGGCTCTCACCCTGTGAACTTCTGAGTTCGCGAGATCTTTCAATCTCTGCCAGCTGTCCTCCTCAGATGAACGGCTCCTAGTCTTCTCGCCACTTCACCGCCTCTCATGTCCTCGCACTTCGCAACCCTTGACACCAAGTTCTCAGCCCTTCTACTCACGAAATACTGACATACGATGCACTATCTGTCTGCTTGCCGACTCCTGTGGCCCCACACCATTCTCGTAGTCATCAGGATATTGCGTATCGCGATTTCGCAATCTCTGTGACGAGTTTACGAACTTTCAAACCACGAAACCCCGATATGCGAATCCACGCGTAGATCCAATGGCCCTTGTGGCTCGGATCAACGGTTCTGCCCCTCCTGAGCTTTGAATCCTTTTGGGAATACTTGCAGTATCTCCCTTGCACCTCCTTGAGATCTAAAGGTTCACGGAAATATGTGAATTCTCCTTAGAGAATTCCGACCGTCCATTCTTGTGCGCTCCTCCTGCTCCTTCTTGGACGTGGGAAATCTGATGGTCCAATATCTATCAGCTGATCTGATGGCCAATATTGTTCCTCCCGATATTTTGCGTGTTCTCTTTCGGCCTTGGAAGGATTTCAAAATCCAAAGGCCTCAACCTTTGCTCCTTTTCTCTGTGAGCTCCACAATCTGAGTCCTCGCCTGTGCTCTTCAATGACACTATTCCTCCTGAACTTGTTCCTTTTGAATCCTTGAAGGATTCTTCAACTCATGCACCTTTGCAGAGTACTCACATGCACAAAAAGTGTTATCTCTCCTGAGCTTCTCAAACACTCAGTTCTCTAAGGAAATAAATCCTTCTTCTTTCTTCCACAGATGGAGAATTTGGATGCCCTCCTGGCCATCCCTCTGCTCAAGAAACCTCTTGCTGAGTCTGTAGGGTGTTCAACAACCTTGTGAAGATCCCTCAGTGGACTCTTCCTTTAAAATTCAAAACTCAAAGAGTTCTCTTCTCCTTGTGCATGTCTGCTCACTAACTCAAATGCCCATCTGGCAGAGTATCTTCTCACAGAAACTTCCAGTAGTTCTGTCCTCTGTGCACTCCTTGCACCTGCTCAATGCCCACTTGGCAGAGCTCTCAGAATCCTCAGTGATTATGATTCTTCTGAACTCACAACAGAGTTCTTCCCCTATGCACTCCTTGCACCTGCTCAATTCCCACCCGGCAGATCTTCATAGAACTCCTCAGAGCTTCTGTCTACAACTGTGTCTTCTCCCACACAGCCTTGCCTCCAAGGTGTTCAGCAACCTTGAGGTCTTTCCTTCTGAGTTGATGATTTCAAATTCTGTGCCCACCTGGCATGTCTCTGTCTGACTCTGTAGAGTTCAGAAATGCAACCTCTGTGCACGACTATCAGAACCCGCAGTGTTCTGTCACACCCTCCTGGTGTGAAGCATCAAAGACTTCTCAAGGCTGAAATCAACAAATCATGCAAATGCCTAACATACATCTACATCATACATTCATATCATAAAATAGAACACTCACAAACATCCATTCAACACAGAGTCATGCAAGAAAAACTGCTCTTTGTATTAAATAAGGCAAATGCTTGTATTTACATGGTGTTCCCAAGCACGACCTATAACAAGGTCTCGTCTCCTCTCTTCTACTCTCTACTCGCAGATCCTCTTCAACTACAACTCAACTACTCCAAAATTAGATACGATATCTCTTTTACCTGAGGGGGGGCTCTTGGGGCGCTTCCCCCCAATATACCTAACCTATTCAATTACATTGAATGGTCTGTCTAGTCCAACATCTAGATCTAGATCTCAGCCTTACAAACATTAAAGGCCTATCTACTCTACACCTGCACAAAGGCACGGCTCTATGGCTCAACAGCCTAAGCATTAAATTACATTCAATCACGAATTAAAAGATGAGGCTGCGCCTCTCTTCAGCTTTGAATGTGTGCACTTGATGTGGCTGGTTGGCTGGCTGGCTGACATGGAGAGATGCTCCTACATCATACTCCTCAGCTGCAAAATTCATGAGCTCCTTCTCATGAGCTTCCCATATTAGCTGTTGAAATCCTCCTGGATCCCAAATTATCCTTTGGAGCTGTTCATCCGCTCCATTCTGCTGCTTCTGCGTTGCTGCTACTGTTGCTTCTCTTTTGCCTAGCCTCTCCTCGCTGGCAGTCTCTGCTGACCTCAACATCATCCTTCTGATGTATTCTATCACTTCATCCAGCTACTCCAGTGGCTGGCTCTATTTTTGCAGTCTCCCCAGCTGCAAACATTTTTGGCACATGAGCAGATCACTGTGATCTCCCATGCCTTGTTCATCAGCTTCCAACTTTACTTGTTGGATGTGCACGCTCTGCACTTTCACCGTCTCTTCCAGGGCTTCTATCTGTTCATATAGATTAGCCAAACTAATGTTATCTGCCCCTTCTTCTTCTGCTGTTGCAAACTCCCAGGTTGCAATCCCTTCAGCTTCCTGGCTAAAAATATTGAGCCATTCCTCAAAATGATCATCATCTTCTTCTACTTCTTTTGCTGTCAGCTTCAATGCTACAGATTCCTCAGCTTCCTGGCTGAATATGTTGAGCCATTCCTCAGAATGCTCATTTTCCTCTCTGGCTTGGGCAGCCTCAGATATTTGCTCCAATTCTTCTGCGACAGTCTCATCTAGTTGTCCCTCTATTGTTGCTGCATCTGCAACATAGATTTTTGTCTCCTCTTGGGAAAGTGACAGGAATACTTCGATCCCTCCAATCATCAGAAGATTTGTCATATCTTCCTCTTCTATCAGCTGCACATGCTAATCTAAATTCATTTCCGAGCTCACCTGCTTTGTCATCTCCTCAGGTTGATTCCAACTCACCTCTGAGTTTATGAGACTCTCAGATAGTCCCATCTGCTTGTCCCTACCCACCTAGCAATATGGGATATGTTCATTGTCCTCCTAGTAGATTATGAGATCAACTGATCCCATCTTCATCAACACTCGTTGATGAATTGAACTCAACTCTGAGTCCATGAGACCTTCAGATAGTCTCAAATGCTCATCTCTACCAACCTAGAAATTTGAGATGCTTCCACTGCCCTCCTGGCAGTCTTCGAGATCTCACAGCGACCTCATTTTATTTCCCATCTGGCAATGTGAAATTCCCTGGCTGTCCTCATGACAGTCCTTGAGATCCCGCAGTGATCTCAACTCATTGCCCACCTGGCAAACTAGAATTTCTTCTCTACCCTCCTGGCAGTTCTTGAGATCTTCAACTGATCCCATTTCACCTTCTACATCATTGAGACCTCTCCCAATCTCTGGTTCACACATCTGAACCATTTCTTCTTCTGGTCCATTGAGGTTTTCCGCATACCTCAACCATCCTCTTAACAGCCTCCACTGTCTTCTGACCATCAACTCATTGACTGGTCATTTTACCTTCATCTCCTTCATGGACCATTCATAGACCCATCTTGGCCTTGCTTTCTGCTGCATTCACAGTTCAATCTTTTCTATATCTGCCCTTATATCAACGAGCTCTTTATCCATTTCTGCAAGCTTTTCTACCGTTCTCTTCCTCCCAGCATGCCTATGGCCTTCAGTAACCATGGTGTTATCTTTGTCTTCTTTCCTAGCAAACCTGTTGTTGTCACTCTGCACCCTGAGTGTTTCCAGCTTCACCCTACAGTCCTCCTGACTGTCTTCTCAATCACTGCTTTCCTACCTACAAACAACCCTCACAGAGTCTCCAACACTCTGTCTTCTTTTGTCTTCTCGCTTCACCTAAAATATACAAGTGAAGTTCTCACTCTGATACCAAACTGACCCAACCGTACCCGCAGACACGCCCGCTCACATGATCTTCAATCAGTTCATGAGCCGAAGAGGCTCATTTGGATTCCCTCCTGGAAACTCAGTCAAAATCGATCCACAGGTCCTTTCGGAACTCCCCTGTGAAAATAGCACTAGGGGTGAGCTCCTATCTTCCCAAGTGACCATAGCGCTATGACCAAGGGCCTATCCCAAAGTCACTTGTCGAAATCTCATGATCTCGTGAGTTCGTGAGTCGAAGCTTCCGACTCTTCCTTTCCAATCTTGCGATTCCCGAACCGGCGATACGGGTATGGCTCCTTTCCTTGTCAGCGCCCTCCCCACATGTAACCATAGTCTAGGGCTTAAATGTCAGTGCCTCTCGCAACTCGCACCTTCGTGAGTTCGTGAATTGAACTCTCGTTCCCTCCTGTTATGATCTCCCGAGACGTGATAGGTCAACGTCGGGTTGACTCCTCCCTTGACATTTTTTGCTATTCAAAACCTCACAGGTTGAAGCATCGAGCCTTCACACTCTTATCCTGTGAATCCCCAAGATGCGAGAATTCAACGGAGTGTTGATTCCTTTCTCGAGGCAACGTGTTTCCACCTGTCAACCATGCAGGTCTCACCTTATGGCTCTGCCATGTGTCCACAAAAGCCTCATCTCTCGACACTTCACGACTTCTGATGTCGAAAGTGACCCCTCTCAACCTTCGAACCTCTGAATGCGCGATAGGTGATGGGGTTCTCGATCCAACGGTCCTCCTACGACCTAGATCCAACAACTATTATAATTCTCACTCCTCGTGTCTTCACAACTTGGAGCACCCAATATCTGGGCTCTCACCTTGCGAACTTCCGAGTTTGTGAGATCTTTCGATCTCTGGCACCTGTCCTCCTCAGATGAATGGCTCCTGGTATTCTCGCCACTTCGGCGCCTCTCGTTTCCTTGCACTTCGGGACCCTTGACACCAAGTTCTCAGCCCTTCTACTCACAAACTCCCAACATACGATGTGCCATCTGTTCACTTTCCGACTCCTGTGGCCCCACACCGTTCTCGTAATCGTCGGGATATCGCGTATCGCGATTTCGCAATCTTTGTGACAAGTTTACGAAGTTTCAAACCAGGAAACCCCAATATGCGAATCCACACATAGATCCAATGGCCCTTGTGGCTCAGATCAATGGTTCTGCCCCTCCTAAGCTTTGAATCCTTTTAGGAATACTTGCAGTATCTCCCTTGCACCTCCTTGAGATCTGAAGGTTCATAGAAATCCGTGAATTCTCCTTAGAGAATTCCGACCATCCGTTCTTGTGCACTCCTCCTGCTCTTTCCTGGACGTGGGAAATCCGATGATCCAAGATCTATCGGCTGATCCGACAACCGATATTTCTCCTCTCAATCTTTTGCTCGTTCTCTTCCGGCCTTGGAAGGATTTCAAAAGCCAAAGGCCTCAACCTTTGCTCCTTTTCTCTGTGAGATCCACAATCTGATTCCTCGCCTGCGCTCTTCAACGATGCTATTCCTCCTAAACTTGTTCCTTTCTAACCCTTGAAGGATTCTTCAACTCATGCACCTCTGCAGAGTATTCACATGCACACAAAGTGTTATCTCTCCTGAGCTTCTCAAACACTTAGTTCTCTAAGGAAATAAATCCTTCTTCTTTCTTCCACAGATGGAGAATTTGGATGCCCTCCTGGCTATCCCTCTGCTCAAGCAACCTCTTGCTAAGTCTGCAGGGTGTTCAACAACCTTGTGAAGATCCCTCAGTGGAATCTTCCTTTAAAATTCAGAACTCAAAGAGTTCTCTTCTCCCTATGCCTGTCTGCACACCCACTCAAATGCCCACCTGGCAGAGTATCTTCTCATAGAACTTCCAACAGTTCTGTCCTCTATGCACTCCTTGCACCTGCTCAATTCCCACTTGGCAGAGCTCTCAGAATCCTCAGTGATTCTGATTCTTATGAACTCACAATAGAGTTCTTCCCCTATGCACTCCTTTCACCTGCTCAATGCCCACCTGGCAGAGCTTCATAGAGCTCCTCAGAGCTTCTGTTTGCAACTGTGTCTTCTCCCACACAACCTTGCCTCCAAGGTGTTTAGCAACCTTGAGGTATTTCCTTCCGAGTTGATGATTTCAACTTCTGTGCCCACCTGGCACGTCTCTGTCTGACTCCGTAGAGTTCAGAAATGCAACCTCTGTGCACGGCTATCAGAACCCGCAGTGTTCTGTCACACCCTCTTGGTGTGAAGCCTTAAAGACTTCTCAAGCCTGTAATCAAGAACTCCTGCAAATGCCTAACATACATCTACATCATACATTCACATCATAAAATAGAACACTCACAGACATCCATTCAACACAGAGTCATGCAGGAAAAACTGCTCTTTGTATTAAATATGGAAAATGCTTGTATTTACACGGTGTTCCTGAGCACGGCCTGTAACAAGGTCTCGGATACTCTCTTCTGCTCTCTACTCGCAGATCCTCTTCAAATACAACTCAACTACTCCAAAATGAGATACGATATCTCTTTTACCTGAGGGGGGGCTCTTAGAGCGCTTCCCCCCAATCTACCTACCCTATTCAATTACATTGAATGGGTTGTCTAGTATAGCTTCTAGATCTAGATCTCATCCTTACAAACATTAAAGGCCTATCTACTCTACGCCTGCACAAAGGCGTAGCTCTATGGCTCAATAGCCTAAGCATTAAATTACATTCAATCACAAATTAAAAGATGAGGCTGTGCCTCTCTTCAGCTTTGAATGCGTGCACTTGACATGGATGGCTGGCTGGCTAGCTGACATGGAGAGATGCTCCTACATCATACTCCTCAGCTGAAAAATTCACGAGCTCCTTCTCATGAGCTTCCCATCTTAGCTGTTGAAATCCTCCTGGATCCCAAATCATCCTTTGGAGTTGTTCATCCACTCCATTCTGCTGTTGCTGTTGCTTCTGCGCTGCTGCTGCTACTGCTTCTCTTCTGCCTAGACTCTCCTCGTTGGAAGTCTCTGCTGACCTCAACATCAACCTTCTTATGTCTTCTATCACTTCTTCCAGCTACTCCAGTGGCTGGCTCTGTTTTTGCAGTCTCCCTAGATGCAAAAATTTTCGGCACATGAGCAGATCACTGTGATCTCCCATGCCTTGTTCATCAGCTTCCAACTTTACCTGTTGGATGTGCACGCTCTGCACTTTCACCCTCTCTTCCAGGGCTTCTATATGTTCATACATATTAGCCAAACTAATGTTGTCTGTCCCTTCTTCTTCTGCTGCTGCAAACTCCTAGGTTGCAATCCCTTCAGCTTCCTGACTGAAAATATTGAGCCATTCCTCAGAATGATCATCATCTTCTTCTGCTTCTTTTGTTGTCAGCTTCAGTGCTATAGCTTCCTCAGCTTCCTGGCTGAATATGTTGAGCCATTCCTCAGAATGTTGAGCCTCAGATATCTGCTCCAATTCTTCTACGACAGTCTCAGCTAGCTGTCCCTCTATTTTTGTTGCTTCTGCAACACAGATTTTTGCCTCCTCTTGGGCAAGTGGCAGGAATACTTCGATTCATCCAATCATCAGAAGATTTCTCATATCTTCCTCTTCTGTCAGCTGCACATGATGATCTAAATTCATTTCCGAGCTCACCTACTCTGTCATCTCCTCAGGTTGATTCCAACTCACCTCTGAGTTTATGAGACTCTCAGACAGTCTCATCTGCTTGTCCTTGCCACCTGGCAATATGGGATATGTTCACTGTCCTCCTGGAATATTATGAGATCAACTGATCCCATCTTCATCAACACTTGTTGTTGAATTGAACTCGCATCTGAGTCCATGAGACCTTCATATAGTCTCAAATGCTCATCTCTGCCAACCTAGCAATTTGAGATGCTTCCACTGCCCTCCTGGCAGTCTTTGAGATCTCACAGTGACCTCATTTCATTGCCCATCTGGCAATGTAAAATTCCCTGGCTGTCCTCATGACAGTCCCAGAGATCCTGCAGTGATCTCAACTCATTGCCCACCTGGAAAACTGGAATTTCTTCTCTACCCTCCTGGCAGTTCTTGAGATCTTCAACTGATCCCATTTCACCTTCTACATCATTGATACCTCTCCCAGTCTTTGGTTCACACATTTGAACCATTTCTTCTTCTGGTCCATTGAGGTTTTCTGCATACCTCAACCATCCTCTTAACAGCCTCCACTGTCTTCTAACCATCAACTCCTTGACTGGCCATTTTACCTTCGGCTCCTTCATGGGCCATTCATACACCCATCTTGTCTTTGCTTTCTGCTGCATTCACAGTTCAATCTTTTCTATATCTTCTCTTATATCAGCGAGATCTTTATCCATTTCTGCAAGCTTTTCTGCCTTTCTCTTCCTCCCAGCATGCCTATGGCCTTCAGTAACCATGGTGTTGTCTCTGTCTACTTTCCTAGAAAAACTGTTGTTGTCACTCTGCACCCTTAGTAATTCTAGCTTCACCCTACAGTCCTCCTGATTGTCTTCTCAATCGCTCCTTTCCTACCTGCAAACAACCATCATAGAGTCTCCAACACTCTATCTTCTTTTGTCTTCTCGCTTCACCTGAAATATACAAGTGAATTTCTCGCTCTGATACCAAACTGACACAGCCGCACCCGCAGGCACGCCCGCTCACAGGATCTTCAATCAGTTCATGAGTCGAAGCGGCTCATTTGGATTCCCTCTTGGAATCTCAGTCAAAATCGATCCACAGGTCCTTTCTGAACTCCCCTGTGCAAACAGCACTAGGCGTGAGCTCCTATCTTCCCAAGCAACCATAGCGCTATGACCAAGGGCCTATCCCAAAGTCACTTGTCGAAATCTCATGATCTCGCAAGTTCGTGAGTCGAAGCTTCCGACTCTTCCTTTCCAATCTTACGATACCCAAACCGGGGATACGGGTATGGCTTCTTTCCTTGTCATTGCCCTCCCCACATGTAACCATAGGCTAGGGCTTAAATGTCAGCGCCTCTCGCAACTCACACCTTCGTGATTTCGTGAATTGAACTCTCGTGCCCTCCTGTTACGATCTCCCGAGACGTGATAGGTCAATGCAGGGTTGACTCCTCCCTTGACGTTTTTCGCTATTTGCAACCTCGCAGGTTGAAGTGTCAAGCCTTCACACTCTTATCCCGCGAATCCCCGAGATGCGAGAATTCAATGGAATGTTGACTACTTTCTCCAGGCAACATGTGTCCACCCGTCAACCACATGGGTCTTACCTTATGGCTCTGCCACATGTCCACACGAGCCTCCGCTCTTGGCACTTCACGACTTCTGATGTCGAAAGTGACCCCTCTCAACCTATGAACCCCCGAATGTGCGATAGGTGATGGGGTTCCCAATCCAATGGTCTTCCTATGACCTAGATCCAATGGCTATTCTTCTTCTCTCTCCTCACTTCTTCGCGACTTGGAGCACCCAATATTTGGGCTCTCACCCTGTGAACTTCTGAGTTTGTGAGATCTTTCGATCTCTGCCACCTTGTCCTCCTCAAATGAATGGCTCCTGGTCTTCTTGCCACTTCTCCGCCTGTTGTGTCCTTGCACTTCGCGACCCTTGACACCAAGTTCTTAGCCCTTCTACTCACAAAATCTCGACATACGATGTGCCATCTATCTGCTTGTCGACTCCTATGACCCACACCATTCTCGTAGTCGTCGGGATATCGCGTATCGTGATTTCACGATCTCTGCGGCGAGTTTAGGAAGTTTCAAACCACGAAACCCAAATATGCGAATCCACACATAGATCCAATGGTTCTACCCCTCCTGAGCTTTGAATCCTTTTGGGAATACTTGTAGTATCTCCCCTGCACCTCCTTGAGATCTGAAGGTTCACAGAAATCTGCAAATTCTTCTTAGAGAATTATGACCATCCGTTCTTGTGCACTCCTCCTGCTCCTTCCTGGACGTGGGAAATATGACGGTCCAAGATCTATTAGCTGATCCGACGGTTGATATTGCTCCTCCCGATCTTTTGCGCATTCTCCTCCGGCCTTGGAAGGATTTCAAAAGCCAAAGGCCTCAACCTTTGCTCCTTTTCTCTGCGAGCTCCATAATCTGAGTCCTCGCCTGCGCTCTTCAATGACGCTATTCCTCTTGAACTTGTTCCTTTCGAACCCTTGAAGGATTCTTCAATTCATGCACCTATGCAGAGTATTCACATGCACACAAAGTGTTATCTCTCCCGAGCTTCTCAAACACTCAGTTCTCTAAGGAAATAAATCCTTCTTCTTTCTTCCACAGATGGAGAATTTGGATGCCCTCCTGGTTATCCCTCTGCTCAAGCAACCTCTTGCTAAGTCTGCAGGATGTTCAACATCCTTGTGAAGATCCCTCAGTGGACTCTTCCTTTAAAATTCAGAACTCAAAGAGTTCTCTTCTCTCTATGCCTGTCTACACACTAACTCAAATGCCCACCTGGCAGAGTATCTTCTCACAGAACTTCCAGTAGTTCTGTCCTCTGTGCACTCCTTGCACCTGCTCAATGCCCACTTGGCAGAGCTCTCAAAATCCTCAGTGATTCTGATTTTATGAACTCACAGTAGAGTTCTTCCCCTGTGCACTCCTTGCACCTACTCAATGCCCACCTGGCAGAGCTTCACAGAACTCCTCAGAGCTTCTGTCTGTAGCTGTGTCTTCTCCCACACAGCCTTTCCTCCAAGGTGTTCAGCAACCTTGAGGTATTTCCTTCCGAGTTGATGATTTCAACTTCTGTGCCCACCTGGAATGTCTCTATTTGACTCCTTAGAGTTCAGAAATGAAACCTCTATGCACGGCTATCAGAACCCGTAGTGTTCTGTCACACCCTCCTGGTGTGAAGCCTCAAAGACTTCTCAAGCCTGAAATCAAGAACTCCTGCAAATGCCTAACATAAATCTACAACATACATTCATATCATAAAATAGAACACTCACTGACATCCATTCAACACAGAGTCATGCAGAAAAAACTACTCTTTGTATTAAATATGGAAAATGCCTATATTTACACTATGTTCCCGAGCCCGGCCTGTAACAAGGTCTCGGCTCCTCTCTTCTGCTCTCTACTCGCAAATCCTCTTCAACTACAACTCAAGTACTCCAAAATGAGATAAGATATCTCTTTTACCTTGGGGGGTCTCTTAGAGCGCTTCCCCCCAATCTACCTACCCTATTCAATTACATTGAATGCGTTGTCTAGTCTAGCATCTGGATCTATATCTCAGCCTCACAAACATTAAAGGCCTATCTACTCTATGCCTGCACAAAGGCATGGCTCTATGGCTCAACAGCCTAAGCATTAAATTACATTCAATCACAAATTAAAAGATGAGGTTGCTCCTCTCTTCAGCTTTGAATGCGTGCTCTTGACGTGGCTGGCTAGCTGACGTGGAGAGATGCTCCTGCATCAGAGTGTCGCATCAGACTTCTTGTTACTAGTAGGAAACAAGATATGCAAGGAGAAATATTCCATGCCATAATAAAAAAATATCGGGCTATCTCACTCATGCCTCTGGACTCACCTGCAACCTTAAAAATCTGAGTGTTTTTCTAAAATACCAGTTCTTCTTGTTCATATTCTTCACCTGTCTCCACAAGACTGCATTTCCTTTCAGTTTTTCTTGAGAACTAGCGGGATTTGCATGGGCATTATCCATGGATGATATGCATTCCTTGAAATGAAATGTGATTCTTTCTTCTGAAACCCTTTATTCCTCCTGCATTTGAATGATTACATCTTGTGCCTCTCTAAGATATCTTTTGAGCCAATTTTCATTTCTTGCTCAACTCTGTGAAATTGGTGTTTCAATAGTCCTTTTTTCCAATTGTCTTCTTAGTTATCTATTTTATTAATACAACTCAATGATAGATAGTTGTGCTTGATTAAGCTTCTACGACAACTCATAAGCATACACTTTTTCATCGCCTGACCTCCTCTGTCTTTCACCAATTCCCCTACTTGAACCTTCAACAGTTTCTATCCGAACAACAAGCATGAGTAATCTCTCGGCAACAAAATGGGTTTGCAGTTCATTGGGATCTTGGATCTCCTCGGATTTATTAATCAAACTTGGCTTGCCTCTTTTCTAGGGTATTGGCTGGTGGGTTGACGAATATTCTATTTCCTTTCCTTTTCCCATGACATCTTCCCTTCTCTCCCCTGCACTACGGAATGTTGTTTCCATCGCAGATAGAAGAATGTATCCTTTGGGCTCTTTGGGGATGTCGGCCGAAATCAGAAATGAATCCCATTCTTTGTTCAACTGTCTTAATTCTTGGACCACAACAATTTGACCAATGACAAATGAGATAAATCTTTCCCTGATTGGTCAACCCCGGCCTCAACATTGTCTGCCATCCTTTCCAAGCTTCAATGTAAGAAGAAAGGTATATTCAAAGTTTTTTTTCTCTGTGAAGTGCATCAACAACCTGATGTGATATGGGTACACACTTTCAATCCTTCCTTCAAAGGTGAAATACCTCATGATTACCTTTAAGATATTTTAGAAAGGCTCCCGGAGGTACTATCTTGGAACGCCTTCTCTGATTTTCCCATTTAGGCAGTTGGGCTTGATAAAGTATTCATAGCACAAAATGTCTAAAGGAATGCCTTTAAACCAATTTTCACCACGCGAAGGGATCTTTTTCATAGCTGACAGAGTTTCCTCTATCACTCGGAAGGTGATTCCCACAATGGTCGCGTGGAACCCATTAAAATCGAGAGAGAACTGATCAGCCATCTTCGCATTGTACCCTTTGATGTTTTCACAAAAGTGCATAGATCTGACCTATTCAAAAGATTACCTTATTTCTAGATATTCGTTTATTACTGTCAGGTCTTGAGGCTCAAACCTCACATCCTTGCCACTTCTCGCCTTCTTTCTTATGCTTTCGGATGTTGTCATGATGCCAATATATTTTTTTTTTCCATGCATGGTAATGAATGGTAACACCTTCTCTGCGCGTAAAATAAGAATGGCATACTTCATAGAGACTGTCAGAAAGGCAATGACAGAAACTTTGTGTGACAAGAAAAATCATCCACAGGAGTCCATGACATGACAACAAGGCGTGCTGGAAAATTTTGGTGTAGTAGGAGATCGACATTGTGGTAAACAACAAAAGGAGGCTCGTCACGGTAGGGAATTGGGATGGGAAATTCTGGTATGGTAGCAAAGTACTAGGAGACTTGTCCTGAGATAGAGAAATTATGTGCGAAAATAAATTCAGCACGACAGGAATAAATTCCAAAGAAGAAAGGTTGATCGCAAGAAGAAATATCGTCCAACACACTATTTTGCAGTGAACTCCAAAATGATTTAAAAAATGACTAAAAATGATGAAGGAGACATGACAACTTGAACTTGAATGAACACACTCATAATACAAACAATGGAAATCAACTTTCCCACAACGAAGGGCTCCATGGCTTGCATAAAAAACCACGGACAATGCACAAATCCAGAAAGTAAAGGAGAGGCATTCAAGGTGACCATTATTTATACTTGAATGAGTAAGGAATGGAATCATGGCAAAGGACGATAAATCCATGGTGATGAGAAGTTTGGAAGAGGGTTGACGATTTGCACATCAAACTCGTGCGACAGGTACACTTTGAAGTGTGCAAAGTATAGATGATAAGAGAGGCAGAGTATACATGATATGAGCGTTGTGATTTTTTACCTTTCCAACTTCATAATTAGGTGATGATGTTCGTTATATCCATCGACATGACCTTTATCCCAACAACTTGCCTCAATCTCTGGCACGTAAATTCCATTTTTCAGGCAGGACTTGATCTTTCAGGAAAGGAACCTTTACAAGTCACACATTAATAATAATTATGCTCTTTCTCGACTCCAAGGGCCAAAACCACTACTTGCTGATTTCGACCCATTCTTTATTTGTTTCTTGAACTAACACACTTTGACACATGAACTACGACTCATCTAGGACTAATTATAACTATAAAAATTACGGTGCTAATAGTTGGCTCCAATGGGGATGTTATCCTCTTGGTGAGGTGGAAAAGAACAACAAACTAGGTGCCTGACCATTGGGTTTTATTTGACTTATAGACTCTAAAATGAAAAAAAAAAAATCATCCCTAACCTCATTGACTCAATTACGACCAGACTCAGCATAAACTTAGGGCCTTCACTTCAGGCTTCAATTTTCTATTGGCTTCTGACTCAAAATGCTTTCTTTGAAAATTAAAATGGTTATTTACAATGACATGAAAGACTAAAATAACTTTCTAAACCAGATAATGTTTGAGGAACGTGCCATTCACAGGCCCCCCATCAATGATCTCCCCATTAAGCTCTTGTAGAAAATAGGAATTGTTCCTATGATACACGGTAATGTTGAATGGCCCCATCCAAAGATGATCAAACTTCCCATGCCTCCCTTTGTTTTCATTCCTCACATCCTTCTTCAGTACTAGATCATTAACCTTGAAATCCTCCTCTTTAGTGTTTCTGTCGAAAATTATTTTCATTATGTCTTAGTTAAGTTGTGATTTGTTGAAGACCTATTCTCTCATTTGTTGCACATAGACCAATTGGTTTATTCTTCTTTGAGTGTCGTTTGGTTTGGATTCTTTGATCTTGCAGTAGTCTCCTTACTGAAAATCCCAATTTGGTGGGAAAAAATGCCTCTGCACCATATACAATTTGGAAAGGTGATGTGGAGATGGAATTTTTAGTGGTGATTCTGCCAACCCATAACACATAGATAATATTTTTGTGCCAAGATTTTGTGTTGTCCTGCAGAAGATTCTTAATAATCCTGGTCAAACTTTTGTTGGATGACTCTACCAATCCATTACCCTATGGGTAATAAGTTGTGGAATGTCCCAGAGTTATATTATAATCGCTGCAAAATTTCTCCATCTTCTTAGACTTGAACGCCTCTTCATTGTCAGTGATGATATTGACTGGAAAATCGAATATAGACAAGATATTACTCTCTAAAAATGAAATGATAACTATGTCGATAGATTCTCTTTTGGGGAGTGCTTCGATCCATTTGGTGAAGTAGTTTGTGGCCGTTAGTATCCATCTATGTTGAGTTGAATATGGTAGATGAATTTCTCCTATAAAATCCAAGCCCGTTTCATAAACAGTTCTTCAATAGAGATATATTTTAAAGGCAGGGATTGCAACCTCCTTTTCTCATCGAAGTTATGACATTCATTGAAACTGAAAACTTCCTTGTATACATCCACAAAAATACTCCACCAATAGAACCCCATCCTCAATATTTTGTGTGCAGTGGTATTCCAATAATGATGCCCCCCATAGTCTCCTTTGTGAAACTCCTTAATATCCCTTTTTGTACCTTCCTCCAATAAACAATTCATAAATATCCCACCTGGATCCTTCCAATACAAAGAATTGTCCAGAATGCAAAACTTAGTTTCTTTCAACTTCAAAAATATGGATTTGGTTTTTCTCAACCATGGAGGGGCTTGTAGATTTATTAACACGTGAATACTGTAGGAATACCAAGGATAATCAATGAACTTATGAGATACCCGTGGGGCGGTCTCTTCTTGTGGATTCTTCGACAAATCAACAATAAAAGTAATTCCCAAAACATCACAATTCAACTGTGCCATTAATTTTTTGAGCCCTTGACCCTTAATCAACTTTGTAGGCTTGATTTCTAGGTCATATTCCAACATTATTGCAATCCATTTTCCCCTTATCCTTTTAGGATTAGGCTGAGTCATTATATCCTTTACAGAATTGCTAGGAACATAAGAAATGACACAAGAGTGCAATATATAAGTTTTCAATTCCTTTAGGGCCTTCACCAAGGCATATGCTTTTTTTTCCATGATGCCATACCTTAGTGGGGAGTCTCTCAATGACCTACTGAAATAAGCTATGGGGTTTTCAAAGTTTTTCTCATCCTTTTGTAACAAAACTCCAGCGATGGTGTGTTCTGAGGTGAAGGAAAATAAGATAAAGTCCTTCAAAAAATCTGGGCTAGATAATACTGGAGCTTTGGTTAGCTCCACCTTAATATATTCAAACGAATTCCTATCTTCAGGATTCCATTTTATTTCATTACCTTTATTGAGCATATTTGTGATGTTCTTTATAATCTCAGCCAAGTTGTGAATGAATTCTCAGAAAAATTACCTTTCCTAGGAAATATTGCACCTCTTCTTGCTCCTAGGAGTGTTGATCTTCAGAATTCATTCCACTCTATTGGGGTCTATATTTATGCCTTCCTTTGAAATGATGTTCCCAAGCAGTTTTTCTTCTTTCATCCCAAAGTTTGATTTTTTCGAATATAACGAGATGCCAAAATTTCTGCATTTCTGGAAAGCCTTCCTTAGATGTTCGAGATGTTGATCATCAGAATATGAAAACACCATGATATCATCCAAGTAAATCATGATAAAATTATATTTCTCATTGAAAAAGGCTATGTTGATGGCCCTTTGGAAAGTCATTCGAGAATTCATAATCCCAAAAGGCATTTTTGCATACATGAAAGTACCCCAAGGTGTTGTAAAGGTTGTCTTCTCCTGGTCATCCGAGTGCACCATGATTTGGTTGTATCTAGAAAAAACATTGAGCATCAACATTTTTTGAGATCCGACAACCTTTTGTAGGATGTAATCCATCTTAGGAAGTGGATAGTTGTCTTTGAGAGACACTCAATTTAGATTTTGAAACTCCACACACAATCTTATTTCACCACTTTTCTTCCTGACAGGCACAAGGTTAGCCACCCACTTGGAGAATCTTAAGGAAACAATACTCTTGGCATCAAACAGTTTCATTACCTCCTTTTCAATTAGTGGTAGTATAAGAGGGTTGATTCATCTCAACTTTTTCTTGAATGGTTTATGATCCTCCTTGATGGGAATTACATGTTGAATTACTCCAGTGTCATAGACTTCAAATATTCATAACTCGATGCAAAAACATTGGGGAAGTATTTCATAAGGTTGATATACCTCTGTTTGATTTCTAGACTAAGAATTTTTTACAGTCTAATGATCTTAGGATTTTATTGAGTATTGATGTCACAATCCTCTATATCCTCATTGTTTGCAGTGATTTTATGATTTCTCGCTACATCATTTTCATCAAAAAGATTTTCTAATGGGACCAAGCCTTTGGGGATAATGTTGTTTTTCAATTGCACTATATCCATTATAGCTATTTGATTTTGAAATGGGTCATTGTTGTTGAACAAAACTACATCTTCATCTTCTTCACAATAACACTCATCATGAATATTCACATTAGCAAATTCATCACTCATTTAGAGGAATCTCTCCACTTGTTTATCATCATCAAACACTTGCCAATATTTAATGTTATCGAGTACTATGGGCCTATGTTTGACTTCAATTTCATACTTATTATTTGGAAAAATTGTAATTTTGAACACCGAAGTTGAAGTATCTAGAGCATATGCAATTTTGTTTTTCCCCATAGGAATCACTCACAAGTTGTACTCCAAAAACTCTTCAAGGAGATCCAACACTAAATTTATTTATGCTCTCAATCTAGGATGCTTGGAATGATATATACCCTTTACCTGATTAATGATGAGCTCAGAATCTCCATGCACAACTATCCTTCTAACACCCAATTCCTTTAAATTCCTTAAACCCAAAATCAGTGCCTCATACTCAGCCATATTATTGGTACAATCAAAAGCGAGCTTGTAAGAACCGATTTTGGTACCCACATTGGGAGGGTTAATCCACACACAAGTTTCAACTCCTTCCCTACTGACAAATCCATCAAATCTCATATTCCACATTTCATTTTCCTCATTCTTTATTTGATCTATAATTTCCTCTGTTCGATGCTCGACTTTGCCTTCGATAGTCATGACATTTGTTGGCTTCCCCTCTTCAAAGCTTAAGTTATTATAAAATATAGAGGAGCAAACTTTAGTTTTGACAGAGTAAATAGGATGATTATTTGGTTGGGTTTTGCTACTCACCATGTACTTGAGAAGCTATAACACCTCTGTTTCCCCCAGTTTGTAAATATAAATATATTGGCCAAGAGACTATGGCAAACTCGATATGTGTGAATGTTTGATTTAATGAACCTTTGTATAAAAGGGCAATGAATGTAATTTATGTTATTAATAGAAAATGGATAAGTGTTGCATGATAGTTGAAAGGGGGGTTTTCCAGGATAGACCACTGATGCTATGAGAGAGATCATGAATGGAACCAGGAATGGTTGAGATAACCCCCACCAAGCCAGTACCTTGGTGGATTTAATTACTTAGGACCATAACAGTCCTCTGACTCAGGGATGAATTACAGTTAGGATGGTAGGTGGGAAGACCTCCTCAAGAGTTAATGAGGGGATGGGGCAGAGCACCCATCTGAAATGATTTCATACCTGACCACGTATTGGGAATTTGGGCCACACACAATATTGTTGAGGAATAAAAAAAAGGAAGGCATGGTGGGAAAAGGAAGAGTTTCGAAGAGAAGTAGAGAAGAGAGTATAAGCTCTCAAGTTTGAGGAAGAACTAAGAAACAAACATGTTTTGGTCATAGGATGTGGCTAGCAGGGTTATGATACAAGATGATAAACAAGGGTGCTGAGTGACTAAGGAAGTACACAGGCAAGCCTCATTGCTTGGTATAGAGAAAATCGTTGCTTAGATCCTATGGGAGGAGGAGAGTAACCTCTGTCCCTGATTGTTGTTGAGCCGGAAGACATAATTATCTCTCAGAGCATCGTGGTCTAGCTTGGGGGTGGCTAGTGGTAAATCAAATAGGAGTGATTGAGCCTATGGTTGAGTGGAAACAAACACCCCTTTCAGTAGTTGCATCATGTTATCTTGTTCTAATAAGTGTTTTCATACTCTATGCATTGAATTGGAATAATGTATGAATGCATGTATTTATACATCTAAGAATGGTTTCTATATTGAATGATCAAGTTATGTGTATGCATTTATCTTCTTGTGGAATTATGCTTCTGATTGATCGTCTATATGCCCCATCTTATCCTTTAAGGTGTCATGGGACATAATCCTGTAGGATGGTCGAGATATAAATTATTGCATCAATTTATCCCTGTCTGTCTAAAAAGGATATTGTCTTCAGAATCCTTGTTGTGCGACCGAGATATTATTCCCAAGTCCTTAGCAAGTTCACGATGAGGAATTTGTGCTTAACTCAAGAGATTTAGAAGGACCCATGTGACCTAGGTCTAGGAACCCTATGATAAGCCTAAGAGAGCCAAGTTATTCTAGCTTCAGAGCTTCAGAAGTCTGGGACTTCGAAGTATTGTCAGCCCTAATAGTCACAAACCGGTCGAAGGAGACAGAGAATTACAATTACCTATAAGGTTGACTAGAATTGGGAGGTTTCCCTTGTAGTTAGATTGACCTATATTACTGACTAGACTGGATCCAACTCCCCATCGCGAAGTAGCATGAGCCACCAATCGAGAATGTTCAGGGGTTCCCTCAATCGTTGGATCTACAATGAGACGACTTTAGCGGAGTACTAATTCGAGAGGATGGAGATATCATAGCATCAAAATCCTTAAACGTCGAAGTTATGAAGTAAAGGAAATTCATAGATTTGGGGGGAGATCATCAGGAGCACTGCTTACCGTCCAATCATTCAGTAGGAGGGACCCACACATGGTACTTCGGTGAAGTCCTGCTTCGAGAGATTCAAGTGGCAATAAAGCCAAAACCCCCGAAGGCTAGATCCATGAAGTGACCAAGACCATAGATTTAGGGATACTTTGGGTTCTTTCCTAACCATCATATTTACAGTGTAGTCAGCCCGACATTGAACAATTCGGGAGGACAAGGGTTTTGTAGCGCCAAAACCCCCGAAGGCCATAACCGTGAAGTTACCAAGACCATATATCTAGGGATACTTCGGGTTCTTTCCCAATCATTATTTTATGGTGTATTCAGCCCGGTGTTGACCACTTTGGGAGGAAAGGGTGTCAAATTGTCGAATCACATGAAATTAGGAGTCACGAAGTAATGTGGACCATGGATCTAAGGATCCTTCAAGATCCCTCTCATATGTCGATATACAGGGGACGTGTGGTGCTAGATTCTTTAGTCTGGATACTGGGAACTCTTGGGAATTTGAGGTGTGGTGTGTCGAAAATATCTAAAGAAACGAGAGTTGTCGATTCGAGGATGCTTTGGGAATTTTCCTAACCGTAAGATCTAAGTTGTGGACAACCCGACGTTGACCAACTCTGGGATAAAAGAGGAGTTTTTCATTGCAAAACTCCCAAAGGTCGGAGTCACAAAGTAACGTTGGTTGGGAATCTCTGGATCCACCTGGTCGGATCTCGACCATGAGATTCAAGGGATTTTAGAAGGTTGTCAGTCTGGTATGATGTGGCAAGCCGACATCACCAGGGTGACATGGACCCACAATCGATGTGCCACATGTCAAATCAATCTATGTTTTTCATAGACCCTATATGCCTATTGGAACATGATATGTGTCACCCATGGCCCTTCTACGTGTCATCCCCTGGTATTGGTTGTGGAGCCTGATTATCTTCGTGATTCGGAGGTCCTTTCTTTTATCCATGCTTATACCCCATGAAGTATTTACACCCTAGAAGTATGTACACTCTTCCACGCAGGGGAGTGCAGAGGGGGGGTACCCCCCCTACGAAGCCCCCGAAGGCAAAAATGCCTTGTAAAAGTATATTGTAATTTCATTGTAAATCTGGACCATTCATTATAAGGTCACAGATCTAACGATAGAGATTATGTTAGGGTTTTTTGACCTAGAAGGCAACCCTCTTTTATGAGGGAAATGTATTGCAGCTATGGTTGATGGTGAATATTGTATTCTGAGATAGGAGATTGTGAGAGAAAGAAGAGGAAGTTACAACGGGTTTGTTGTAGGTTGTATCCCTTCATATGATGGATAATAATAAATGAAGGACGTGGTAATTTATCTGGTGGACGTAGCCCACACTGGGTGAACCACGAAAAATCTGTCTTTATTGTATTTTGTATCTTCTGTGTTTTGTTTCCACATTTGTTTTATTTTATTGCTCCATGGTCCTATTTTTCTAACACCTGGTACGTTCCCACCTAGCCAATGTGGTTGGTGAATTGACCGGGACTCTGAGACTCTGAGACTTCGGGACTCCAGAGGACTTGTGGCATAGCATAATAGAGAGACCCAAAAGGCCCGAAGTTAGAAACCACGTGGCAAGTTTATGGGACTACAAGAGTTCAGGACTCCAAAAGGTCTCGTACATAGACAATAAGGAGGCATTTAGCGTCGAGGTGCCAAAGCGCTGATGTGCCGAATTTCCTGTTGGTCTGCATGTTAGAATCCTATGTTTTAGACAAAGATTGAGTCCATTAGTGGGATCAAAAAGTGGATGGACTTCCACTGTGGATGAATGAACTTGGAGATAATACGTGTGAGGTGGATTCACGTGGATGCCACATGTTCGTCAACCAATGAACGCCCAAAGAAATTTGGGAAGCCATAACTTGAAAACTAAAGCTCAGAGTTGATGGGAAGACTAAGGAATTCTATGAACTCGGGCTGGGACAACTCACTAGAGAAGAATATGTCACTAAATTCCTTGAGTTGCTGAGGTATGTACCCTACAAAAAGGATGAAAAGGTAAAATTGAAATGATTTATTAGTGGGTTACCTCAAACCTACCAGGATAGGATTGAGTTTAACGAGCCAAAGACCTTATATGAAACTATCTAGAAGGCAAGGTATTGTTGTTAGGGTCCTAACCTGCACATAGGTAGAACAATATATTCAGATGTAATAAAGATCAATATTAATAAGGCCTTTCAATAAAATAGAATAAAGCAGATGTAAGAAGACATAATAGAAGCTTCTACTTCTAGAAGTATCTTCCTCTAGATGCTTCTCTTAATAGACATAATTAGTATAAATAAGGGTCGAGGGTATGAAAACCCTAGCTTGAAGATTATTGTAACATAGCGCTACTAGACTGGAGGTTGCCCCCTCAAAGAGGCCTGTGAACATTGCTTTCTGAATCAAAGTGTTATTTATGTTGTTGTTCTTATATCATTTCTATGTTATTGTGGAGATTATGCTAGTTATATTACTGTTATTCTACCATTTCTAGCATTTCATTTTTGTTCTGCATACTTTTTATATCTGGTATATTGCAAGTGGTATCAGAGCACTTTCCTTAGCAAAAATTGTGGGAATTTTTTTTTCAAGGTAGAGACGTATTCCGACATCTTTAAGCCACAGGGATCTATCATTACACGCATATATCCCTGGATGGGACCCCTTGTAATGATCCTCAATATGCATAAGCGGGACACTGGTGCTTGCAGTCTCTTCCTGGTCTTCAAAGGCCTTCAACGTCTCCTCCACTGAAGGAAGCCCTTTCTTCTTCGCTATTTTTTCTTACACAGTGTACAGAGACTCCCCAATGGCCTAGTGAAACCTACCAGAATGTTGAATTGTAAATCCTGTACCCGCGGTTGAGGGATTCATACACGCAGAAAATACAAGTGGTTCTTAAGCGCACATCTGTTGGCCACCCTTGTAACCCTTGTTGGTAACCCTTCGAGTGGTAGTGCATTAGACAACACCTGTGTATGGATCAGCCTAGATTTCCTGAAGCCCTCTTTAGATAAACCTATTAGCCGCTGGACTGCTATAGTGTCACCAAGAACAACACTCGAGAAGATACTCTCTAGTACCTGGGTAGTCGAGTAGTACTACTAAGGGTATGGTCTATCCTCCTTAGTTAGTGCCCTAATATATTGGGTCGAGTACTACTGTTTGACCCCACATGTATATCACAGAGCTATAGCACAGGGAAAACCCTTGTCTGTAGAACCCTTGAATACCTAACCCTTGGGGGACATAAACATAAACAAATTAAAATAGACAAGATATATTGTCGCACAACTCTGTTCGGGATGCCAAGTAAATACACATTT